>PVJD01004264.1:0-140166 GCA_004026545.1 Mormoops blainvillei
TGAGGGCATAGCCAGCAAAGCGGGGAGAGATGGGGAGACAGGAGATGCGGCGCACTGAGATGCCGGGGTGGGGGGTGGAGGGTGGGCGGTGGAACAGCAGCAAGAGGGAGTAAGAGAATGAATATCCTGGGAGGGATGCTGTGAATCCCTTGGCACCAAGACATACAGATAAATTTTATGTTTTGTCTCTGGGAGTCCCTGTGCGAGCCTGTGCACGACCACCTCTGTGTGTGTGTGTGTGTGTCCCCGTCCCTGCGGGAGGCTCTTTGGACACTAGAAATAGCAAGACTGACCCTCTAGGTGGCTTTTGTGATGCGAGAAATCAACCACGCTTAGCTGAGGACAAGGGACATGTTTTTTGAACAGCCTTCCCAACTTTAAGTGTGAGTCCCTGGGCAGCTGGGAGTCTCAGAGCTCTGCTTGTCTATCTCTAGGGACAGGATGCTCACTACCTAACCAGAACTCCTGGCCTATCTTTAGATGGTTCTGACTTAAAGTGGAAATTCATCCATATAGGGAGGGGAATTCTGGTACTCCTGACCATCCAAGCATCCTGCATCCCTCTCTTTGATGCCCACCTCTCCTCTCCCTATCCCCATATCAACTCCTCCACTCCCCCAATGGGGCTTTGGCCCCCAACAGGCCTTGAACCTGTTTTTGCCAAGTACCCAGTGACCTCTTTGATATCAAATCCATCAACCATTTGTCAGGCTTTATCCTCCATGATATTTCAGGGACATATGACTCTGATGATGTCTCTCTTCTTTAAATCCTTCCCTTCTTGGTTCCCAGTCTGCCTCCTGTCTCTACCCTCTCCCCCCCCCCAAAAAAAACCTTCTTGATGTTGTTTCCCAGCTCCTTACAGACCCCTCCCTTTCCCCACAACCCCTCAACAGTAGGGTTCCCTGGTCCCGATCTCAGGCTCTCATCTTTCTTTACCCTCTCATGTCCCCAGGTTCAGCTGTATCTACATGTCTACAATATCCACACCTGTACCTGCAACTCAAAGGCATCACCTACTGTGTGCCTGCTGGTTATTAATTGATTGATTGATTGAGTTTAGAGAGAGAGAGGAAGTGGGGAGAGAGAGAGAGAAACATTGATTTGTTGTTCTGCTTATTGATGCATTCATTGGCTGATTCTTGTATGTGCCCTGACCGGGGATTGAACCTACAACCTTGGCATATAGGGACAATGTTCGAATGAACTGAGCTACCAAGCCAGGGTCCTACTCTTCTTTCAGAGTTTAGCTGTTGGAATCTTTCTTAACCGTCCTAGAGCTGAAGGGAAAGCTTGTGAAATATATAGATTGCCAGGCCTCTACCCTGGAAATTTTGATTCAGGAATCTGGGTTGGAGTCCAGAAATTTTGGGGGTTTTTTTCTTTTTCTTTTTTAAAACTATGTTTATTGATTTAAAATATGATTAAGAGAAAAAAGAGAAACATTGATGTGAGACAGAAACATCAATCAATCGATTGCCTCCCTTACACGCCCTGACCAGGAATCAAATTCGCAACCTAGGTATGTGCCCTGATCGGGAATTGAACCCACAACCCTCTGGTGTACTGGACGTTTCAATCAACTGAACCACCCAGCCAAGGCCAGGGTGAAATCTCAGTTTTTAACAATCACTTCAGACAATTTTTTTTTTAAAGATTTATTTATTTACTTTTTTTTGAGAGAGAGGAAAGGAGGGAGAAAGAGAAGGAGAGAATCACCTATGTGTGAGAGAAACATTGATAATTTGCCTCTCACACCCCCCAGCTGGGGACCTGGCCTGCAAACCAGGCCCATACCCTGACAGGTAATCGAACCAGTGACCTTCGGTTTGCAGGCCGGCACTCAATTCACTGAGCCACACCAACCAGGGCTCACCTCTGCCAATTCTTATTTTCACTTAAGTATGGGAACCCCGTTTTATCTGGCAGGCAGGAATAAGGCTAGGTTATGCTGCGAAAGAAATGTCCTCCAAATCTCAGTGACTCAACACAGCAAAGCTCTATTTTTGCAACAGGTTGGGGTTACCTCCCAGAGGATCTGTCCTTCAAAGAAGACTCAGTGGTTCAGGTGGAGAAATTTGTACACAGCTTATTAACATGCTGGACTCTGAGGGCCTTATAGTTAAGGACCCCATCTCATTAGTCTCTGCCTCCTCATGGTACCCAGCACAGGACCTATGACACTTGCTGTGCTCAAGAACAAAAGAACGAATACCCATTTGACCTATTCACCCATTAACCAGTATTTATTGAGGCTCTACTCTTTGTACCAGGATTATGCTTTAGTGCTAAAGACACAGTAGTGAGCAAAAGAGACATCAACCTGCCCCATGGAGCCAGTAACCTAATTTCTCTAAGCCCTAATTTCCAAATCTGTAAAATGAGCTACATTACTCACCCCTCAGGCACTGCATGAGAGGATTTACTGAGAAAACAAGCATGGCTCTGGCCAGTGTGGCTCAGTGGATTGAGTGCAGATCTGTGAACTGAAGGGTCTCTGGTTTGATTCCCAGTCGGGGCACGTGCCTGGGTTGCAGGCCAGGTCCCCAGTTGGGGGTGTGCGAGAGGCAACTAATCGATGTATATCTCACACGCTGATGTTTCTCTCCCTGTCTTTCTCCCTCCCTTTCCCTCTCTCTCAAAGTAAATAAATAAAATCTTAAAAAAATATTAAAATGAAAAAAACAAGGATGGAAGGCATTTGTTACCTGAAAATCTCAATCTAAGCAGGAATGAACAAGCGCTGTTATCCTGGTGGGCATCCCATCTGCTCCTCCACCCCTTACATCCAGTTTTCAGGTTTTATTCCTTAGGCCCCTGGAATTTGGTAGCACATCCCTCTCCTCGATATTTCCACTGCCCCTTCAACTCATCATAAACCTGTAGGGTGAATGTAATATTAATAATATTAATAATAATGATGATGATGATATCTAATTCTTATATAGTACCTATCATGTGCAAAGCTCCATTTTAATTGTTTTATATCTATTAACTCATTTAGTCTTTACAGTGGTTATTTGAGATTACTGCTCTCATCTCTATTCATAAGTAAGGAAACTCAGGCACAAAGAGTTCAAGTAATTTACCCAAGGCAGGAGCTGGGATCCAATCCAGGCAGAATTCTTGGATTATTGAAACATTCTCCTGGTAAACTGGTTATCTGCCTCCTGGGAGGCTCAGCCAGTCCTTCTCTCTGCCAAAACCAGATTCAGCGTCAGGCAGCAGAGACTGGATCATGGTGCTGACTTTGTAGATATAGTGATGTCATTACAACATTGAGTCTGCTATCCATTTACATGGTATATCTATCCATTAGTTTAGGGCCTCTTTAAAATCTTTCAATAAAAATTTACAATTTTCTCTCATAAAGGATATTAACATATTTTTAAAAGATTTACTTAGGTACTATATATTTTTGTAAATGGTGTTTTTATATTTTCTAAATGTTGCAATTTGTTTGTTTGTTTATTTAATTCCCTCCACCCCTGTTACTGTGATTTATAAAGGCAGTTTATTTTAAGATATTTCTCTTATTCCAGCAAACTTGCCTGAGCCAGAGCCAAACAGCCAAAGCCAGAGGCCCAGGAGTGGTCTAGGACCCTCCTACTCCCTCTCCACCCCTTCCAGTGTGCAACTGTCTGACAGGTTGTCTCTTTAGTGAACGTTCCATCCCTACCTCCAGGCCTCAGTTTAGGCCTTGTTTTTTGGCCTGGGGTGATTTCTAACTGATCTGCCTATCAACCTTAACATAGCCAGGGCTGACAACTCTCACTGTATCCTTCTGCAAAGTAATGGTATCAGAAGGTGAGCTTTTGGGAGGTAATTAGGTTTAGATGAAGACACTAGTGTGGGGCCCCTGATGGGATTAGTGCCCCTATAAGAAAAGGAAGAGACACCAGAGCCTTTTTTCTGCCACATGAAGAGACAGCAAGAAGATGGTCATCTGCAAGCAAGGAAGGAAGGCCTTACCAAGAATTGAATCTTCAGGCACCTTGATCTTAGATTTCTCAGTCTCCAGAACTGTGAGAAATAAATATTTGTTGTTTAAGCCACCCAGCCTATGGTACTTTGTTATAGCAGCCTGAGCTGATTAAGATATTTAGATATATTCCTTTTCTTAAAGTTATTCAAAAGTACCTCTCACCCTGACCAGTGTGGCTCAGCTGGTTGGACACTGTCCTGCAAGGTGAAAGGTTGCTGGTTCGATTCTTGGTCAAAGCACAGTCCTGGAGTGTGGGTTCGGTCCCTGGTCGGGGCACATTCGAGAAGCAGCCGATCAATGACTCTCTGACACAACAATGTTACTCTCCCTCTCTTTCTCCCTCCCTTCCCCTCTATCTAAAAATAAATAAATAAATAAAATCTTTTTTAAAAGATACCTTTCTACAATTCTTTCTTTGATATAGTAACTTAAAATGGGCAATACTTTAACATGGTTCAAAAATCTAAATAATGTAAAAGATTTAGTGAAAATTCTTACTCTAACAACTCACTGGCTTGTTTTCATGAGCCACCCACAGGGAACCACTTCTATTAGTTCCTTATGTACTTTCTAGGATTTCCTTATGACAATACAAGCAAATACACACACACACACATTTTTCTTATATAACAGTAGCATGATACACTCATTCAACACCTTGATATTTAACTAACAATATATTTTGAAGTGCTTTCATATTTATACATAATGAGCATCCTCATCTTTTTTGACTGCTGTATATCTGCTGATGGACAAGTTTCCAATCTATTGCAGATAATATTCAATGAAGAACATTGATGTATGTGTCATTTCATAATGTGAATTAAAATTCTATTTCTTCAACCTTTGCAGCTGGTGTGGACTTGTGATTTGCCTTTGACTAATGCAATATGGTAGCAGTAATGTTGTGTAACTTCTGACCAGTGCCTCAAGAGACCTTGTTGCTTCTACTTTCACCATCTTAGAATGCTGAGGCCATTTATGGTACGAAGAAACCCAGGATGAAATACCACATAAGTAGAGTGGCTCAGCCATCCCACCCCACCTAACCATTAGAGCTAAGGTTCCAGACATGGTAGTGTGAGAGAGACCATCATGGGTCATCCAGCTGCAGCAGAGATGCCAGTTGACCGTCACCACTTGAGTAGTCTAAGGTAAGACCAGCAGAAAAACTACCCAGCCATCCCTAGAATCTGGAAAAATAATAAATCATTGTTTTATGCCAGTGAGTATTGAGGTGGTTTCTTATGAAGCAGTAGCTAACTGGTATAGCAGGAATACCTTTCAGATAGATTCAGAAATGGAATTGCTGGTTCAAAGTGTATCTGCATTTATAATTTTGATATTGTCTGGGCTGTCATATTTTGCATTCCTACCAACAATGGGTGAAAGTCCCTGTTTCCCCCAGTCTTATCAAAAGAGTGTTTTATCAAACATGTGGATTTTTGCTAATGCAATAAAAAATGTTATTTCAGTATTGTCTTAACTTCCATTTCTCTCATTATATGTGAGGTTGAGCATCTGAATATGTGTTTAAATCCTTATGATTTTTTTTGTGATCTGTCTGTTATGTTTTTCACATTTTATTGAACTATTGGTCTTTCTTATCAATATGTGGGAGCTCTTTAATTAGCCCTTTGCATATGATAAGAATTGTAAATATTTTTTCCAGTTTGTTGTTTGTCTTTCAATTTTGCTTTGATGTTTTTGCCATGCAGAATTTTTTCATGTAGACAAATGTATTAAGTTTTTATTTTATAGCTTCTAAATTTTTGGTGTTTTTTTAGCCCCACCCAAGGACATTTATTTCACTACTTTTAGAGAGAGAGGAAGGGAGAGAGACAAACATCTATGTGAGAGAGAAACATCAATTGGTTGCCTCTCATATCCATTTGAACCAGGGACTGAACCTGCAACCTTTCAGTTATGGGACAATGCTCCAACCAACCGAGCCACACCAGCCAGGGCTATAGCTTCTAAATTTTGAGTTGCAGTTGGAATGACCTTTCTCACTCTGAGAGTTATAAAAGATTTTATCCATATTTTCTTCTAGTATATTTTGGAGTTTATCATGACAATTGTGTGATCCAGCACCTTTAGAATGAAGCTTAAGGCCAAGGTTATGCCGTGGGTGACCTTCTGTTACCCAAGTAGTGAGGAAACAGGAGAATCAGAAGCTGGTTTAGGAAATTCCCAGGGGTGGGGGAATGATGCACACTGTTTGGGGCACATCGAATTTAAGATGCCTGTGGGACCGCCAGAAAGTCTAGGAGGCAAGTAGATTCTGGGATTTGAAACTCAAGAGAAGATTTTGAGTTGGAGATATGGATTTGGGAGCTAACATATGAGTGTCAGTTAAAGCCATGTAACTATGCATGGGGTTGGAAGAAGAGAGGTTCTCAGGTGAAGCTCTAGGGAGTGGCCAAGGGTAGGCCCAAAGCACATCATAAAGAAAGAGTTGTGGGGGCTTCATCTCTGTGGCCTTTGGGGCTTGGCACAAAAACAGCCTCATACATACTTGTGGGCTGAACAGAGGACCTTTACTTGAAACACCTATGAATATCTTTGCCTCCGGTGGACACAGCTAATCATGAGAGAGAAGAGGACCAACAACCTCCCCAGCTGTCAGCTCCAACTGACAAGAGAGACCTTGTGTCAGGGGAGGAGTGAAGGTTCAGTCTTGCAGGCATTCTACCCCCGCTGCCCCCCACCAGATGATCCAAAGCAGGGCATCAGTTGGGGGCAGCAAGTCCCCAAAGGTGGATGGAACACCAGGAGCCACCTCTGGTTACCATTTCCCTTGGGTCATAGTGTAGTGGTTAAGACCATAGACTCTGGAGCCCACTGTCTGGGCTCAAATCCTGGTTCTCTCATTTACTAATGTGTAACTTTGGGCCAGTTACTTAATATCTCTGTGCTTCAGTTTCTATCTATCTCACAGAATTGATATGAAGATTAAATGAGTAAAGGTTTATAAAGTGCTTATATTGGTGCCTGGTATATAGTAAATGCTATATAAGTTTTATATTAAAAGGAAATAATTTTATTTATTTATGAATATTTATTGACCAGCTACTGTGTTCCAGGCATGGTTGTAGGTACTGGGGACACAGCAGTGAATAACATAGGTAAAAATCCCTGTCCTCATGGAGTTTACATTCTAGCAGGGTGTACAGAGAGGGTAAAGGTAGGCAATATATAAAATAAATAAGCCAAGTATATGGAATGTCAGATCCAAGTCAAGGCATAAGAGATGTGTAGGAGTTAGCAAGGCCACTAGCCTAGGACCTTGTACACAGTGGGGCTCAGGAGGTGAAAAGGGGGAGGAGACCCTGGACAAACAGCAGAGTGGGATCCTTGGCAGAGACATTAGGGCTGCTGACACCCTCAGAGAAACAGTCATCACTGTATCAGCATATAATAGCAGCAAAACACTTACATAGCACTTATTCCATACCAGGCACTGTTCTATTCACTTCGCTTACATCACCTTATTTAGTCCTTACAGCAGCCCTGTGAGGTTGATACTGTTACTGTTCCTATTATTTAAATGAAGAAACTGAGGCATAGAGAGGTTATGGAACTTGCCTTATAGAGTTATATAGTAGGTGAGTGAGCTGGGATTCTAACCCAGGTCATCTATCCCTAGTGTTGGTAGGATGGACCTACAAGTGGAAGAAACAGGGCAGGCTGCCAAGCCTCAGGGTCAGGTAGGACCTGACCATTACACAGACTGAAAGGAAAATACTCATACATCACCAATACCCACACATCCAAGACCCAATATACTTAATACACACTTCACAGTTTCTCAAAGGGCCTGAGTAACAAAGGACCATGAAACAAAGAGAAGGGTTCAGCTCTGGAAAGCCCCATCCCCAGAGCCATTCTACCTAGATGGCCCCTACTCCTCATCCCCTCCACAAGCCTTTGAGCTCAGCCTCCTGGGACCTTAAATTAACATCCCAAAGCAGCTCTGTGATCCTACCCAGAGACCATGAATAAAACGATGAATATCATACTCCAGGGCAATTTCACAAAGGAAGCAACAATTCCAAATCACAGCTGGGAACCAAGAAGGCAAGTCATCAAAAGACTGAGAGGCAGAGAAAGGCAGGTAGGACTGCTGGGCCCAGGTATTGCTGAACTCACAGCAGTAAAAACCCACAGAGGGGAAACACTCAACATGTTCCAAGACCCTTCCATAGCTTCCTAACCTCACTTGATAGTGTTCAATTTTTGCCTTAGGCAACGCAGAAATTACCTGATTGAGTTGTCCAATGGAGAAATTGAATCCTGGAGAAGAGCAATGAATTATTCAAGATCACACCCAGGACTAACAGTCAGATGTCCAAAATTCCTTCCACTGTACCACACAGAGAGATTGAGACAGAGAAGGGGAGTGGGGCAGGGAGGTAGAGGCTGATATGCAAGACCCAAAAGCAGAGAAACCCTTCCTTGTGATCTCCAGGGGATCCTGCAGGACAGGGCTTGGCCTCCTGAAACCCCTCCAGCCTTTCATTTCCCCTGTGATCAGAGAGCAGCATCCTCATTCCTTCACCCTTGACTGCAGGCAAGCTGGGTTCCAAAGGAAAGAGGAGAAGGGTCAAAGCCTCTCATATAGAATCAGACAGCATTTGACAGTTTCCAAACTCAAACCATTGAACTTTACAGCAGGGAATACCCATGAAGATTATCTCCCCACCCCTCTACTGCACCCATTGTATAGATGGGAGATTGAGGACCAGAGACAAGTGACTTTCCAGAAGGTCACCATAACTCAGTCATAGGAACCTAGGTTTTCTTACCAGGGCATACTAGTGAGGGGCCATTCCTTCTCCTGCTTGACCCTTCATATAAACTCCCTGCAAAGAGCTGTGGGATCCAGGAGACTCGATATGCATTCCAGGTATGCTGAGGCTCAACCAGTGGCTTTGGGACTCCTACTGAATATAAGTTCCACAAGTGCAAGGCTTGTCTGTTAGACCTTGATGTCTACCCCACCCCTAGAACAGTGGCCCATAGTAAGTTCCCAATAAATATCTACTGAATTAATGAACATCTAGAGGACCAGAATTAGAGAGGTGTCACTGTGAGAGCCTGAAGCCTGAAAGAGAAAACCAAGGAACCATGAGTTTTATCTTCAGACATGTGAAAGGCTGAAATTCTGCCTACAAATATTTATTGAGGGCCCATTACGTACGGAACTAGGCGCCGGGGATTCAGGTATAACAAGACAGTCATTACTCGACTTCAAGAGCTCACAGTCCACTGTAATGTAGAATGTGTACAGATTGTGTGTGTGTGTGTGTGTGTGTGTGTGTGTGTGTGTGTGTGTGTGTGTTGTGGTGGGCGCGTGCTCCGGAGGGTAGACCCAGGTGCGAGGCAAACTGCTCACTGTAATTCAGACACTTTTCTCAGCCTGAGCTGCCCCGAAATGGTCTTCTTGTTCACCAGGGGGTGAGTGCAGCGAGGCTGCAGTGTTCAAGCAGGGCGCCAGCAGCCCACCTGTCAGCGGCTGCTCCAGGAGCATGCGGGAGAAGAGATTTCTGCCTTGGACGAGGTCATTTTCCACCCCCAGATTCTCTGCCTTCAAAACCCTGCAATTCTGACACTGGATCTTATTATTTTCTTAATTTCAATGTCCCATGATGCTGGCAGCCCCCAATTCCGTCTTCAGTCTGCCCACGCCCCTGGACCGAAAAGAAATGAGCCGAATTCATCAACGGTCCTACTACCCACTGCCTCAAAAAGTCTCTGGGGTTAGTCAGCGCCCTCTCCCGCCCCGTGAGAGCTGGAGGGGCGTAGCTTGGGCGCCCGGGAAGTCGTGGGGAGAGGGGTGTTCCCGAGACGGAGTTGACAGAAGCCGGGACACGTGACAGTCATAGCGTCACGTTCTGTGGTCCGGAAGGCTGCGACCGGGCCTGTCATGTGACGCGAGAGTGCACCATGGGGTGATGTGAGATTCTGCGCCTCTCAGATTACGTACAAATGACGCATTCCCACTCCTTTTGGCAACAAGATTGCCATTGAAAGATACGACAGTTCCGGTAAAGGGGGCGGGCTTTCACATCCTTGCAGTTTTGCTTCTGGTCTGGGCCCTGCAACTTCCGACCTCCGCCTTTCTCTCGGGCGGGGAAGAGACGCAAACTCGTGCGCATGCCCGGAATCATCCAAAAGGGGGAGGGGCCTAGGCTGCGGGAGCGGGAAGGGGGGGGGGAAGAAAAGGGAATTCCAACCTGTGGAACCCTGGGGGTCCCCGTGGTTTTTCCAGTGACTGTGGATGGTGTCAGGGACGGAGCCTCTGGCAGCTCGTGGGGGATTTGGGGGCCCGCAGGGTGAAGGCGGCGGGGAGTGTCAGGGTGTGAGGGGAGTACGGGAGTTCCAAACTTAGAATCTTGAGGCCCACGGGGCTCAGGTGCCGGGGAGAGGGAGCTCCGGCCGCCATGCGGGACAGGACCCAAGAGCTGAGGCAGGTAAGAAGTCGGGGCAGCAGAGCCGGGACGGGAGGACGGGGTGGGGTCTGGCCGGAATGCAGGATTCCTGCTCTTCGGGGCAGGGAGGGGTGGCTGAAGTATAGGAAGGAAAGACCCGGAAGCCAGTGAGTCCTGCGGGGAGATAGCGACAGCAAGGAAGTGATGCCAGTGACCCCGGCCCTGGCAGGGGGATGACAGCTCGGACGATGAGGACAAGGAGCGGGTCGCGCTGGTGGTACACCCGGGCACGGCACAGTTGGGGAGCCCCGACGATGAGTTCTTCCAGAAGGTATGAGGCTGGGTCTCTGCCTGGATTCACGAGGGGGCCGGAGGACCTTAGGAGCAGCACAGTCTGGAGTACCGTCATATCTCCTACAGCCGTCTCGGTCCCCCTCCCCAGGTCCGGACAATTCGGCAGACTATCGTCAAGCTGGAGAATAAAGTCCGGGAGTTGGAGAAACAGCAGGTCACCATCCTGGCCACGCCCCTTCCCGAGGAGAGTGAGTAAAAAACCTGGGTGCAGAACGCATGCTCAACCAGAGGGATTTTTGGGTATTGTAGTTCCAAGCAGGTGGCAGCAAGGGAGATTTGTTGATGTAGGGACTGCTTTCTCTTGTTCAGGCATGAAGCAGGACCTGCAGAATCTGCGTGAAGAGATCAAACAGCTGGGGAGGGAGATCCGCGGACAGCTGAAGGGTGAGCTTCTAGGACCTGAGAGAGATTCTTCCCTCTGGTCCTGCCCAGCTCCTGATATATCTGGGGAATGTGTGGCCCAGAGATGCCAGTGATATATACAGGTTACATGGCAGTCTAGAATCTCCATCTCCAGGCTTCCAGTTCATAGCCCTTTCTCCAGCACATGCTAACCTCTTACGTTCCTTTATTTACTATGAAGCCATTCACCCCTAAAATTCTTGCTGCCCAGTGTGCATTCTTTGGGCAGGCATTTAGGGGTTTTGTTAGGAGGCCTCTGCATACTTGTGGGAATTATCTGATGTATCACAAAGAAAAATATACTTTCTCCTGTCAGCAGCTTAGAATTAGTCATTTAATGATAAATTATATTTCCTCCAAAAATCGTATGGAGATAAGCACCTCTGTATTGTGTGGCTGGGGTATGGCCCTGGGCCGAATCCCCAAACAGTTTACAGAAGCCATAGGTCAACCCCTCTCCCCCACAATACCCTTGTGTCTTCCCACAGCCATAGAGCCCCAGAAGGAGGAAGCCGATGAGAATTACAATTCAGTCAACACGAGGATGAGAAAAACCCAGGTGGGTTTGTTACTCCCAGAACTAGGACATTTCAACACATATTTTATAGATTATTCAATGACAGAAATAAGAAGGGGGGAATTTAGAGATCATCCAAATGGGGAAACTGAGGCTCAGAGAGATAAAGGACTTACACAAGGTCAAGAATCCAGGTCTCCTGATTCCCAATCCATTATAACTCCCTGCCTTCTTTTGCATTCAATGAGAAGTTGCTGAGTCCCCAGATATGACCTGGGCTCAGCTCTGGGAGACAGGTGACAAAGACATTACTGAGGTAGGACTTGTTAGTTAATGGCTCTACCCAAGGAATAAGAGGGAGCAGTCATAAATGACTGGGAGGTTTCCTGCCCAGATGACAGGGACATCCTCTGCCCCATGGGTAGAATTCAAGAAGTCAGGAAGTGGAACTTCCCCCCGGAGAGAACGTCACTGAATCAACATCTGAGGAGGGAGATTTGAGGTGATCTGACCAGCCCCTTCTGGGTGCCCAAAGAAAAGTGGCTTGGAGTTCTTGGAGGTCAGAATTAGAGCAGGTGGTCCCAGAGCTCAGCAAAGAGCCCAGATTGAAGATGGTACAGTTTGGGTATCCTGAAAGGGTGTCACTGAAACCAGGAGAACAGTTTTGTCTCTGAGGAAGGAGCTCCAAGGAATAAGGCATCAGGGAAATGGGGAAGGCGAGAGGACATTTCAAAGAGAGCCTGTGGTGGTCCTCAGTGCAGGAGGCCAAGGGCCCAGCTGGGCCTGTAAAATCTGGGCAGCAGTCCGAACTCCACGCATACTAACACATCTCTAGTTTAAGCAGTGAGGCAAGCATTCCAGTATGTACTGAGTGCTAGCCGTGTGGGCTATAGCAGTGACCCGAAGGTCCCTGTCCTCATGGAGCTTACATTCCAGTGGGGAGAGACAATCACCATAATAAATAAGTAAATTATTTCAGAACGTCATTAAGTATTAAGGAAAAAGGTGCAAGAAAAGAGGGATTGAGAGTGCTCAGAGAAGGCAGGTTGCAATTTCAGTGAAGTGGAGAAAATTGCATTCAAAAGGTAATATTGGAACAAAGACTTAAAGACCTTTGTGTGGCCTGAGAATTCTAGGCCGAAGGAGCAGTGAATGCAACGGTCTATGGTGGGAGTGTGCTTTGTTCAGGGAGGAGGGAGAAGTGCACTGTGGCTGGAGGAAATAAGGGTGGGACAGTGGGAGGAGGTAAGGTCAGAGGGAAAATTAGGGAGGGGCAGGTCATGTAGGGCCATGTAGGGCCTTGTAGGCCCTGGTAAGGGCTTTGGCTTTTACTTTGAGAGAATAGGGGAGCCTTTCATGCTGGTAAAACAGCAGGCACCTATAAAAGCTCATGCTGTTTGCTCCTTGTACTGATGGGGATGCTGAGGCCCAGACCCGGCAGGGATCCTCCCAGGGGTGTCCAGCCTATATTCTCTATCTGTAGCATGGGGTCCTGTCCCAGCAATTTGTGGAGCTCATCAACAAGTGCAACTTGATGCAGTCTGAATACCGGGAGAAGAATGTGGAGCGGATTCGGAGGCAGCTGAAGATCAGTGAGTTGTGGCGCCTGGCCCACAGGGTTGGGTAACCTGACCCAGCTCTGAACCTGGCCTTTTCCCTCACAGCGAATGCCGGAACGGTATCTGACGAGGAGTTAGAGCAGATGCTGGACAGCGGGCAGAGCGAGGTGTTTGTGTCTAATGTGAGTGCCACAGCCAGCCTCCCTCTGCTGGGCCTCCTCTCCTCTCCAAGCTCTGGCTCTCTTTGATTGAGGGGATACTGAGGCCCAGAAGGGAATGAATTTGCATGCCTGGAGTCACTCAGCAGAGCCCTTGCCCAGTTCTAGACCCAAGGGCTGCCCCCAAAATCAACAGGAACTTTTGACATGCCGCTGGTTTCCCTGTTACCTGCCCCTCTACTCCTGTCCACTCCTCAGATACTGAAGGACACTCAGGTGACTCGACAGGCCCTAAATGAGATCTCGGCCCGGCACAGTGAGATCCAGCAGCTTGAACGCAGTATTCGTGAACTTCATGAGATCTTCACTTTTCTGGCTACTGAGGTGGAGATGCAGGTGGGCACCCCAGGGAGCTGGCTGAGCTTGACCCAGACCCCAGAAAAGAGACCATATTCAGTCAGAACCCCAGCCATAACTGTCGGCCCACCTCCGCCCTTAGCCTCTCTTCCCGATGCTTTTGTTCCCCTCCATTCTGGGCCATGCCCTCAAGACTGGCCCTACTTGTACCCTTAGCTGTGCCTCAGAATTGCATTCACCTCTATGGCTACCAAGATGGCCACCCTTTTATATATAGTTATTCCCCAGCCCCCTTGAGCCCACCCCACGTATGGCCCCAACCCTGGCTCCTCCAATAGAATCCACCCTTATACATCTAAGCGTTCTACTCAGACTTGCCCCTTAGAGGGCCTGCCTCCTAAAATCTGTACAAGATTGGGGTGGGAAGTGTTATTCTTGCCCTGGCTCTGGTTGTGGGGACGAAGTGGGCTTTTAGCCCTGTCCTGGACAAGCTGACCCACGAGTGCTGCAGCCAATACCCTTTTATAGCTGGCAGTCATAGGGAAGGGATTTCACTCAGAACCTGGAGGCTGGTGATACCAAGAGGAGGCAGGAAAAGGAAGAGCTTCACAGCTGGGAGACGGGCCTAGAAGAATGGATAAATTCAGACAATTTTGTGAGGGGACAGAAGTTCACACTCTGCAAAAAGATATGAGCTATTTAAGGTACTTGGCTCCAAGAAACTGCTGCAAGTAAAGGTTTTGTGGGGCAAGGGAGCAGGGCAGAAGGCTGCACATGATGGAACAGGGCATGGAAGCCACCCTCAGCCTATGAACTCTGTCAGATGTGGTTTGACCCCCCACGTCTTTGTTAGTGCAGTGTTCTCTGCCAGGAATGTCCTTTGGTTATTTGGGGCTGGGGTGGCCAGAGTGGACTTACTGGGACCTCCTCCCCCACTCATTCCTACCTGCCTGAACTGCCACCTCCTCCGAACAGGGGGAGATGATCAACCGGATTGAGAAGAACATCCTGAGCTCAGCAGACTATGTGGAACGTGGGCAGGAACACGTCAAAATGGCCCTGGAGAACCAAAAGAAAGCTCGAAAGGTGATCCTCCCCTCCACTCCCCTCCCCTGGGTGGCCCCCCCACCTCTTCTGAGTTTCCCTGACCCCCTCCTCTCCCACAGAAGAAAGTGTGGATTGCTATCTGTGTATCCATCACTGTCGTCATTCTGGCAGTCATCATTTGCGTCTCCATATTGGCTTGATAGCATTGTGCATTCTCGGTGAGATATTGTGGGCCTGCCCCATCCCTGGCCCTAGCCTTATTTCCTCCCCTTAGACCCTCTTCTCCTTCCTTCCCTTGCAGGCACTAAAAGCACCAGGCACCGAGGGTCTGCCTTCTCTGCCAGCAGCTGGGGCAGGGGCAGCACAGAGCCTTCAGCCGAACCCCCTTCCTCACACTGGCTGGCCCTGGGCAGAGGGGCAGATGGTTCCTCTGGAGTTGGCAGCCACTTGTTCATGGGGACCTCTCTCCTTGGGCCACAATGCCTGGCGGAGGGCCTGCAGTGTCCTGTTTGGATGGGACACATGGTTTTGTAAGAAATTAAAAAAAAAAAAAAAAAAAGAGGTTGGAGACTCCCCTGTGCGTGTGTGTTCCTGGAAGGGCTGGCTCAGAGCCTCTAGGTATCCAGCCTTCCCATCTCCTGGCCATCCTGCCAGGCCCAGCCTAAGCAAACTTAAGTCAGACTGTTCCAGGCACCGTGACCACAGCAGGCTGGCACTGCCCCTCTGTCTCCCGCAGGAACTTGTGGGGTTGGGAAGGGTAACTCCCACATCTGGCTAAGTACTGTCTCTGGGGAAAGACCATTGTGGGTACCTAACCCTGAAGCAGTGAGGCTGGGCCAGGCCAGTCTGGGACACAGGTGAGGTGCATGTATGTGTCAGGGGAGAGGCATTGGTGGGCATTCCTGCAGCCAAGAAGAAGAGGCATCGTGAATAACTGAGGCTGTGTTTTGGATATAGTACACAGAGAAGGGCCTGTCTCAGAGGGGGTCACATTTGAGTGGAATGTTAAATGAGGAGCCAGTTATGGGAGAGCAGGCCTTGTGCCCACTGCCTTTTATACAAGAGTTCAGCCTGAAGACCCAGCCATTTGGGATCAGCCACGCCATTTCTAAGGGGTTATGTGGCTGAAGCGGGTAGAGGAAGCAGAGGAGCCTGATCTTTATAAGGCACGTGACCTTCAGGCAAGGGCAGGTGCCTAGTGTCTGGAGCTGGGTGTGATGCCTGTCTCCAGTCACCTGGTTTCAGGGCTACAGTGACTCCTGGTTTTGAAGCCTGGTTGAAGTGTGGAGGCGCCTGACCCCCATCCAAGTTCTATGGGCCTGTTTCTGGCTGTCCTGTCTCATCCCACTTCCGATCCCGTAGGCCCCTGCTGCTGCTGTCGCTGCTGCCGCTTCTGGCTGTCCAACCCGTCCGGCCACAGTACCGCTTGCTTCAGCCACCGAATGGGGGGCACACTCATGGGTGCCGTGGTGATGCAAGCCGTGGAAGGGCCAGATGTGATGTCCTTGGTGCAGTTCCCTGGACCTAGGCTCGGGGAGTGGTACTGGACCCCAAAGACAGGACCCTTGCCTTGTCTGCCTCCATGCATGGCTTAGCATCCACCTGCGGAGCCCTTGGAGCCACAGTTGAGGGGGTGGCGCCTGCGAGAGGTGTGGTATGTGGAACGTTGTTGAGATGGTACCTGTGACTGGAAAACGGTTGGTTAGCGGACCTAAATGTGGTTCCTGAAAAGCGTCTGGATTGGTCCGTAGGGCGTCCTGGGACTGAGCACCCCAGTATTAAACAGCAATTAGACATAGGAGGCTGTTGTGGGCGGGGCCTCTGACTGCGCAGTGGCACCCAAAAGTGATTGGATCACAGAACCCAAGGGGTATGATCAAACCTGCAAAAGAAACGAAAGTTGTGGGCTTTCGAGATACTGGCAGGGATGGGGATTCAGGCCCTTCATACGAGAAGGCGTGGCTGAGTTCCGCTCCCTAGCCGCTGAACTTGCACCTACGCAAGCCTGGGAGGGTACCGATGCCTTCATCTTGCCTGAGATCATGCGCTGTATGTACAGATAAAATTCTAGACCCCAACAGGAAAGAGCTCATTCTCAGCAGTGTGCATACAACCTGATGGAGAAACTGCAGGGCCACCAGGTTGTGTCCCGTTGAAGACTGATTCGGACGCGGGGTCTCTGGGCTTCCCTGATTCTTCATCTCTTCCCCTGCAGCCTGCATCTTCAGCGGAATTCTGTCCTGTTGGTCTGCTTCTTCTACTCCTTCACCTTTCTGCCTTCAGAATAAAACTGCAACACCCGTGACACCTACTGGGACCTGATAGAGACTGTCAGACCTATGCAGACACTATGCCACATCTATGCACCCTGGTGTCCACATGGGGTATGTGACTTCTGCCTGGCCATTCG
Source organism: Mormoops blainvillei (assembly GCA_004026545.1). NCBI lineage: Eukaryota > Metazoa > Chordata > Mammalia > Chiroptera > Mormoopidae > Mormoops > Mormoops blainvillei. The sequence continues at coordinate 17,224 of PVJD01004264.1, forward strand.
GACAGTGCCACCCCTGAAAGGCACTTACCTGTCTCACTCAGGAAACTGTCTAGAACCTCTTGGAAGAGGTGGCTAGTTGGCCAAGTTGAGGCCTGGGAGGCCAAGCTCAGTAGTGTGAGCTTTTCCTGTGGGCTAGGGGACCCATGGAAGATTTTTGAACAGGGGAATGGCAAGTCTCAAGCAGACCTAGCAGACGAGCGGACACATGCACTGGAGATTTCACAGGCTCCCTTGTGTATACTCCTTCCTTGTGGGAAACTGACCTGAGGAGCTAAGAGCAGGTTTTGCACTGAAATCCTATCAGCCTGACTTTCAGAAATCAGGATCTTGGTTAGTTGTGGCTTTTCCAAATCCATCTTGCATCACAAGCTTTCGGCTGCATCTCTCTCAACTTATTTTCTCATTGACTCAGTGTTACATGGTTTAAATTCCTAAGCAAAGGAGCCTGATTGGTCTGGGTCAGGCTACATTGACCTACCTATGATTTGTCTATCTTGAGTCAAGACACTTTAACCTTGATCAAGATGTGAGGTTATGTGATATAAAATGCTGCAGCAGAGTGCTCATGAGTTCAATGATTGACATTTCTGGTACAGCCCTGTGGTATGTATATGTGTATATATATATATATATACTGTCATTTGTGCTGGGCCCCTCACTGTAGGAGAATTATACATTCATGCTCCATTTACAATAGGCTTGACTATATGATTTGGTTTGAGCAATGGAATGTGAGTAGAAATGTAAATATTGGGTTGGCCAAAAAGTTCATTTGGTTTTTTCTGCACGATGGCTCTAATAGTGCTTAGTTGTCTTTAACTTCATTCAAAATAATTTTGTTAGATTGTATTGTGACAGCTGTCACATCAGCGTGCATTAAAAAAAAACTTGTCAAAATTGGTGATTTTTTGTGTAGCCATTATAATATTGAAGATGGAAGAAAATATGTAACACTTTTGGCATATTATGCTTTATGATTTCAAGAAAGGTAAAAGTGCAACTGAGATGCAAAAAAAAAAAAAGATTTGTGTAGTGTGTGGAGAAGGTGCTGTGATTAATCAAATGTGTCAAAAGTCGTTTGTGAAATTTCGTGATGGAGATTGCTCGCTGGACAATGTTCCACAATCAGGTAGGCCAGCTGAAGTTGATAGCAGTCAAATCGAGACATTAATTGAGAACAATCAATGTTCTACCATGTGGGAGATAGCCGACGTACTCAGAATATTCAAATCAATAAAGTTATTGGTGAAAGTGAAAAATGTGTCTTTTATTTTATGGAAAAAACTACACGGACTTTTTTGCCAACCCAATAGAAGCTTTAAGCACCAATGAGTAGTATGGCAGGTTCCCTTCTCTTCTCCATCTGCCACAAGCGTGGCAATTGCCAGATCAAAACTTCTTCAGTCTGGAATCCAGAACTAAGATGACATGAAGCCCACCTGTAAAGTGATGTGTAATGTAAATGAGAAATACTTTTGCTATGAGCTACTGACACTTAGAGATTGGTTGTTGCCACATCAAAGTCTGAAACAACTATTACAGAACCAGTATCCAGAAGCAGGGTGCTGCTACAATAAGAAATAAACCTGAATTATGTGACTGTGACCTTGGAGCTGGACAGTGGCTAGTGAGGAAACTATCACTGGAAGTTGGGAAGATGGCGATGAGTGTCTTGCAGTGGTGAAGAGTTTGGTTAAACCATAAGCTGGAAATAACTACGAATACGAATTCTGTCCAAATGAGCTTAGGGCTTTAGGCAAAAACTTTCAGAAAGAGAATATTAGTAGCATGCCTTTGTCGCTATTGGGTGCATTTGATAAGTTACTATAATACAGAGTTGTCTCAGAAAATAATTGGCCAGCTCTTAAGCAGAAATGGAAGAGAATATAGAAACTCCAGGCAAGTCATCCACATTTTAACTAGTGAAAGATACAACTTACAAGGCCCTTAAGCCGCAAAGTTTGATTAAAACTCATCTTTGTGACTAGGGCCATTTCAAGTGTATGGCTCTCATGCCTTTTATAAAAACCTATGAATCAGTCAAAGTGGTTCCCAACAAATCCTTTCAGTTAGTCAAGATGATTCAGAGAAAAGAGGTTAAAAGTATAACTCCCCCAATGGAGTCTGTTGGCCCCATCTGCCTACAATTAAGTTTAAAAGGAGACATGTCTGAAAAGAATTGGGGATTTATCAATAGACATTGGCTCATGGGACTCACAGGAATCCAATAGGTAAAAAGGTCGCCCCAGAGTTTCAGCCAAGATGGAGGCATACGTGGATACGCTTCGCCTCCTCCCACAACCAAAAGAAGGAAACAACCAAATTAAAAACAAAAAACGACTAGAAGTGCCAGAAAATCTAACTGTATGAAAGTCTGACAACCAAGGAGTCAGAGAAGAAACATTCATCCAGACTGGTGCGACAAAGAAATATGGCCCATATGAATGAGCAGATGAAAACTCCAAGAAAAGAACAGATGAGGAGATAGCCAACCTATCAGATGCAGAGTTCAGGATACTAGTAATCAGGATGCTCACAGAAATGATAGAGTATAGCCACAAAATAAATTGAAGGCTATACAAAGTGAAATAAAACAAAATATACAGGGGACCAAAAGTGAATGGAAGTAAACCAGGACTCAAATTTGAAACACTGATTTGAAACAAAAGGAAGAAATAAACATTCAACCAGAACAGATTGAAGAAACAAGAATCCAAATGAATGAGGAGAGGCTTAGGAATCTCTGGGACAACTTTAAATGTCTGAATCATAGGGGTGCCAGAAGGAGAAGAGGAAGAGCAAGAAATCGAAAACTTATTTCAAAAAAATAATGAAAGAAAATTTCCCTAATCTGTCAAAGGAAAAACACATACAAGCCCAGGAAGCTCACAGTCCCAAACAAGTTGGACCCAAAGAGGAGTACATCAAGATACATCATAATTAAAATGCCAAAGGTTAGCCCTGGTGTAGCTCAGTGGATTGAGTGCCAGCCTGCAAATCAAAAGGTTTGCCACCGGTTTGAGTCCCGGTCAGGGCACAGGCCTGGGTTGTGGGCCAGGTCCCCAGTTGGAGGTGTGAGAGTTGATGTATCACTTGCACATTGATGTTTCTCTCCCTCTCTTTCTCCCTCCCTTCCCCCTCTCTAAAAATAAATAAAATCTTTAAAAAATAAAATAAAAATAAAGAAATAAAATACTTTAAAACATAAAATGCCAAAACTAAAGAGCAAGAGGGAATCTTAAAAGCAGCAAGAGAAAAGGAGAGAGTTACCTAAAAAGAAGTTCCCATAAGAATGTCAGATAATTTCTCAAAAGAAACCTTACAGATAAAAAGGGGCTGGAAAGAAATATTCACAGTCATGAAAAGCAAGGACCTACAAACAAGATTACTCTATGCAGCAAAGCTATCATTTAGAATGGAAGAGCAAATAAAGTGCTTCCCAGATAAGGTAAAGTTATAGAAGTTCATCATCACCAAACCCTTACTATATGAAAGTTAAAGGGACTTATCTGAGAAAAAGATGATTAAAACTATGAACAGTAAAATGACAACAAACTCACAACCATCAACAACTGAACCTAAAACAAAAACAAAAACAAACTAAGCAAACAACTAGAACAGGAACAGAATCACAGAAATGGAGACCATATGGAGGGTTATCAGTGGGGTGGGAGAAAGGGGAGAATGGAGAAAAACATACAGGGAATAAGAAGCGTAATTACTGGCAAAAAACAGACAGGAGAAAGTTAAGAATAGTATAGGAAATGGAGAAGCCAAAGAACTTATATGACCCATGGACATGAACTGGGGTGGGGGGAATGCTGGAGGGAAGGGGTCTACAGGGAGGAGGGGGATACAGGGGATAAAAAAATGGGACTACTTTACATAATCAGTAAAATATACTTAAAAGACAAAAAACTCCCTCCACCAAAAGCCATTGGCTTGGATTTTTAAGAGTGGTTCTCTCTGCCATCTTTCCATGCTGCCATAATGGTGTACACGAATGTCCTGTCTGTTGCTCTTGAAAATATCAACAATGCTGAAAAGAGAGGCAAATGCCAGGTTCTTATTAGGCTGTGCTCCCAAGTCATTGTCTGTTTTCTAACTGTGATGACAAAGCATGGTTACATTGGCAAATTTGAAATTATTGATGACCACAGAACTGGAAAAACTAGTGAACCTCATGGGAAGGTTAGACAAGTGTGGAGCAATCAACCTCAGATTTGATGTGCAACTCAAAGATGTAGAGAAATGGAAGAACCGCCTGCTCCCATCTTGTCAGTTTGGTTTCATTGTACTGACAACCTCAGCAGGCATCATGGATCATGAAGAAGCAAGATGAAAACACACTGGAAGGAAAATCCTGGCATTATTTTTCCAGGGATGTAATACATATATGCAAATAAAATGCTTCAATGGACCAAAAAAAAAAAAAAAAAAAGGCCATAAGTATTCAAAACTTAATATGACCTTGAGGACTCCCCAATTTCTAGGAGCAAGAAGGAGACTGAGAAAACTGCTCTACCTCAGAAAGGCATAACCTCCAATGTCTTCCTAATGTGGCCAAGGAGAATAAGTGGAAAAGCATGAGCCACTCTAAGGGCAGAGCAATGACATGCAGTAAAATGAACTAGGGAACTAGCTCCAGAAAGCAGTCCCAGTCCCAGGGAAAGGTGGGGAGGCCTTCTCGATATCCACCCAGAATGATTTTAGAATTACTATGGACCAGTAACTGGTGTGCGTCTCCCATTCTTCCTTCTGAATGGGAGTGTTTACTGCTATTATTCTGTCCCTGTTCCACTTCATATGTTGGATGGGGAGACCGGAGAGAACTTGTTTTATTTATTTATTCTGGGGGTGGGCTTCACAGGTCTCTGGAACAAAAGGAGCCACATCTGGACTTCATATAGAAACTATAAGAAGTCCTGGACTTGAGTTTAATGCTATGAGTCACTGGATCATTTGGATGGTCTCCACTGAGAAGGAAATGCATTTATTTTGCATGTAGGAAAAAAACAAAGGCAGTATTTGTGACAAAGAGGATAGATTGGGGAAGACTTTACAATTCTTCAAAAACATTCATTGGTCCTCCCTATATGGTTCCACCATACTAAGTATGTATATTTATATACATATTTATATATAAAAATAAATATTATATATAATTATATATATATAAAATATATATAGAATCCCCATTCCACTGACACCAGGTTTGGGCATGTAGCTTGCTTTAAGCAATGAAACTTGAGTATGAGTAACATGTACCACTTCCAAGAGTATATTGTATATTATATTGTATTGATTATATTGTATTGATTATGCTGTTACAGTTGTACCATTTTTCCCATTTGCCCCCCTCTGCCCAGTAACCCCATTCCCTCCAGCCATCCCCCCTTTATTTCATGTCCATGGTTCATGCATATAAGTTCTTTGGCCTCTCCATTTCCTATACTATTCCTAACATCGCCCCATCTATTTTGTACTTACCAATTATGCTTCTTAATCCCTGCACCTTTTCCCCCATTCTCCCCCTTCCCCCTCCCAGCTGATAGCCCTCCATGGGATCTCCCTTTCTATGATTCTGTTCTTGTTCTAGTTGCTTGCTTAGTTTGTTTTTGTGTTTTTAGATTCAGTTGTTGATAGTTGTGAGTTTGATATTTTACTCTTCATAGTTTTGATCTTCTTCTTTTTCTTAGATAAGTCCCTTTAACATTTCATATAATAAGGATTTGATGATGATGACCTCCTTTAGCTTACCTTGTCTGGGAAGCACTTTATCTGTGCTTCCATTCTAAGTGACAGCTTTGCTGCATAGAGTAATCTTGTTTGTAGGTCCTTGCTTTTTATCACTTTGAATACTTCTCGCCAGTCCCTTCTTGACTGCAAAGTTTCTTTTGAGAAATTATCTGACATTCTTATGGGAACTCCTTTGTATATAATGCTCTCCTTTTTTCTTGCTGCTTTTAAGATTTTCTCTTTAACTTTAAACTTTTGGCATTTTAATTATGACGTGTCTTGCTGTGATCCTTTTTGGGTCAAACTTGTTTGGGACTCTCTGTGTTTCCTGGACTTGTATGTCTATTTCCATCACCAAATTAGGGAAGTTTTCTTTCATTATTTTTTCAAATAAATTTTCAATTGATTACTCTTCTTCTTCTCCTTCTGTCATCCCTATGATTTGGATGTTGGCACATTTGGAGATGTCCCAGAGTCTTGTTATTCTCTTCTCATTTCTGTTGAATTCTTGTTTCTTCATTCTGTATTGGTTGACTGTTTATTTCTTCCTAGTTCCAAATTATTGATTTGAACCCTGGCTTCCTTCCCTTCACTGTTGGTTCCCTGTGGATTTTTTAAAATTTTCACTTAGTGTAGCCTTCATTTCTCCTCTTATGCATTTGCCATGCTCAGTGAGATCTCTAAGCATCCTTATCACCAGTGTTTTGAACTCTGCATCTGATAAGTTGGCTATCTCCATTTCACTTGGTTCTTTTTCTTCAGTTTTGTTCTATTCTTTCATTTGGGCCATATTTCTTTGTCTCCTCAATTTGGCAGCCTCCTTGTGTTTGTTTCTGTGTATTAGGTACAGCTTCTTTGACTCCAGCTTGGCGTACCTGTTACATTGTAAGGGGCAGAACCTGTTATTCGCCATTTTGGGGCAACCCACTTCACTGCTTTCTGGCAGTGTATGTGGGGGTAGAGTCAGTGAGGGAACTGCTTGCTAGGCCCTGGCACCATTTCCAGTCGCTTCCCCTACTCCCTGTATGTAACGGCGCCCTTCTAGCTGTTGCCTTGGTGCTGAATCCCAGAGTAGGTGGGTTTGCGCACATTCTAGGGCCATGCGGGTCCTTTAAATGGACTCTCCTGAGAGACCAGCAGTTTCTTCTACCACTCCAACCCCTACTGGTTTTTACACCCAAAAGTTATGAGGCTTTATTTTCCCCATGTTGGAATCTTGGGCTGTATGGTCTGGCCTGGGGCTAGGATGGCTCGCTCCCCAGGTGTCCTTCCTGGTTTTTATCTGCCACACATAAATGTGGGACCATCTGGTCTGCAAACCACTGCTGCTACACCGTATTCTCTTTCCCCCTCCCCTGGCTCCCCATCTCCACCCCTCCTACCCGTCTGGATATTTCTTCTTTAAATCTTTGACTGTTGGACTTCCATACAGTTCGATTTTCTGGCAATTCTGGTTGTATTTTGTTTTTAGTTTAGTTGTGAAGCTTCTTATGGTTGTGCAAGGAGGCGAAGAGTGTCTACCTACACTTCCATCTTCGCCAGAAGTCCACCACTCCCAAGAAGTTTTAAGAGCCATTGTGGGGTCTGCCAACTTTCCTCTCTTCTATGTCTTGAGTTTGAATATTCCAGATTCAGGCTGTTTCTTCAGACTGGATTCTGGAATGGAGATGATGTAGCACAGAGCCACAGCTTTCCCATGGACAACATGGATCATGATTGAGAAACACGCACATGTTACTGTGAGCCACTGAGATTTTTGTGTTGTTGTTACTGCAACATAACTTGATCATAGCTGACTGATAACAGCTCCCTCCAACAAAGGCCCTATCATCTTTGCCCTGAGAAACCCCAACAGCAAGGCTGAGTGCATGGCTGAAGAGTGCCGAGAGCTGTTTGTCAATGGAAGTCCTTATGAGAGTGCAACTCTGGAAGATGGCAGGACCTTCATTCCAGTGCAGGGAAACAATGCCTATTTGTTCCCTGGAGTGGCTCTGGGAGTCACCGCCAGTGAGATCCAGCACATCCCAGATGAGATCTTCCTCTTGACAGCAGAGAAAATTTCCCAGGAGGTCACTGAGCAGCATCTGTCCCAGGGGAGACTATACCAACCACTCAGCACCATCTGAGATGTGTCTCTGAGAATTGCCATCAAAGTTCTTCTTTTTTAATCCTCACTCGAGGATATGTTTTTTATTGATTTGAGGGAGAGAGAGAAAGAGAGAGAGAGAGAGAGAGAGATGTGAGAGAGAAACATCAACTGGATGCCTCCCATACACACCCCGACTAGGTATCGAACCAGCAACCCAGGTATGTGCCCTGGCCAGGAATTGAACCCACAACCTTTTGGTGTATGCGACAATGCTCCAACCAAGATACCCAGCCATAGTGTCATCAAAGTTTTTAAATTTGCATACAAATACAATCTGACCTCCTACTACCTAGAACCCAAGGACAAGGAAGCTTTTGTAAGTTCGCTGGTCTACACTCCAGACTGTGACTCCTTTACAGTGGACAGCTACACTTGGCCCAGAGAAGCCATTAATGTTCAGATAATCTGACACAGTCCCAGAGGCTAGTGTGGAGCTGGGTGAAGCTCAGAGTAAAGTAATGCTGACAGTATGAATGGATTCCAAAATGGTAAAAACAAAACAAAACAACGCCTCCCTCTATATTGCAGAAGCTATCTAATCTATTCATTTCTCCTTTCCTATCACCATGACAGTTGGTATATCAAAATGAGCTGTCGTGACACTGTGAGGTCTGAGCCTTTGCACTCTCTTCAGAAATATTTATCCTCAGGTTCAGTGAGCCTTCTTCATCCTTGCTGGTTCTTGGCAATTAGTGGTAGCTGCTCATGAAAACTAGAAAAACATCTATAAGGGGGATGGGGCCCAAGATCTAGCACCAAGTTGGTGCCTAGCAAATATCAATTTCACATACATCCTAAGGCCACAATGGCATCATTACAAAAGAATTTCCCAGAAGGGAAAAAGAGATCAAAAGTAAAGCCCAAACTTGCCTTAATTGCATGCATGCCCCCCCACCAAGAAGTCCCAATATAAAGGATAGATAGTAGCCCTGGCTGGTGTGGCTCTGTGGATTGAGTGCCGGCCTGTGAACCAAAAGATTGCCGATTCAGTTCCCAGTCAGGGCACATGCTTGGGTTGCAGGCCAGGTCCCCGGTTGGGGCCATGCAGGAGGCAACCAATCATTGTATCTCTCGCACACTGATGTTTCTCTCCCTCTCTTTCTCCCTCCCTTCCCCTCTCTCTAAAAATAAATAAATAAAATCTTAAAAAAATAAAAATAAAGGATAGGTAGTAAGTGGAAATTCCATATTAGTTAATATGTGGGTATAGCTGCATGAAACAGAGACCCAAACTTTGGCCTAATCATGGCTTAAACAAGATAGAAGTTTATTTTTCTGTTATATAAAAGTGCAAGTTAGCCCTGGCTGGTGTGGCTCAGTGGATTGAGTTCTGGCCCGAGAACCAAACGGCTGCTGGTTCATTTCCCAGTCAGGGCACATGCCTGGGTTGTGGGGTATTGGGGGAGTACCAGTTGGGGGAGTGCGAGAGGCAACCATACATTGATGTTTCTGTCCCTCTCTTTCTTCCTCCCTTCCCCTCTCTCTAAAAATAAATAAATAAAATCTTTAAAACTCTGGGGAGAAAATGTCCAACTTACCCCTGGCTGCATAGTTTAGTTGGTTACAGTGTCATCCCGATGTGCCAAGGATTCAGGTTCCATCCCCGGTCAGAGCACATACAAAAATCAACCAACCAAACAAACAAACAAACAAAACAAACAAAGACTCAACCAATAAATGCATGAATAGAGTGGAACAACAAGTCGATGTTTCTCTCTCCCTTCCTCTCTCTAAAATCAATAAATTAAAAATAAATTTAAAGTCCAAGTTTATATGGTGGGTCTTTGTGTAAAGTCATCAGGACCCATGAATAATGAAATTATTTTATCTTGTTGCTGTTCCATCCCTGCGGTATTGCCATTACCTGCATGGCCCAAGATTGTCCACCACCACTTCCACAGTCAAGCCCCTGTGAAGCAGAAGTGAAGGGGTTTGCTTGCCCTTTTTCCTAAATTGTAGAAGTTGTGCAGATAATTTTTGCTCTTTTGCTCTAATCTTATTGGCTAGAATGTAGTCACATGGCCACATCCAGCTGAAAGGGATGCTGAGAGATATAATCTTTACCCTGGGCAGATTTTTGCCCAGATAAAAATTCTAGAAGAACTAGGGAACTATTCTCAGGAAGCAGTCCCACTCTGGAAGAATAAATATTGGGGGGCTGCCAGCAATCTCAGCTGCACACTATGAATGTTAACCCAACTCAACTGGACTGGTTTCCTATTACTGTTGTCACAAAAATGCCACAACTTAGTGATTTAAAACAACACACACGCATTTATTCTTTTAGAGTTGTGGAGGTCAGAAATCCAAAATTAGTTTCACTGGGCTAAAGTCAAGGATCTGGTAGGACTGGTTCCTTTCAGAAAGAATCATTTGCTTAAATTTTTCAGCTTTCTAATGGATGCCTGTATTCCTTGGCTAGGTGCCCTATCCTCCATTTCAAAGCACATCATTTCAATCTCTGCTTCCAACATCATATCACCGTCTCCTCTGTCTGACCTTCCTGTCTCCTTCTTATAAGGGCTCTTGTGACTACCTTGGGCCCATCCCGACACTCCAAGATAATCTTCCATCTCATGATCCTTACCTTAATCATATCTACAAAATCCCTTTGCCATTTATGGTAACATTCTCAGGTTCCAGAGATTAGGATGTAGGCATATGTAGGGAGGGCATTTTTCAGCCTACCATGCCACCCCATTCTACATTTAATTAATTCATTAATTTATTCAGAAAATATTTATAGAGTAAGACATGTTCCAGGAATGATGGCAGGTGCTGGAGAAATAAAGGTAAAAATACAGACATGTTCTCTGCGTTCATGGGTATATACTGTGGTGGAGAGGATAGGTAAAGAAATAGCTAAGGTATTCCAAAGTCATGACCATAAATATATATAATTTATATTATATATATTATATATTATATATATATAGATATTTGATTCCAGAGAGAGAGGAAGAAAGAGAGAGGGAGAGACATTGATATGAGAGAAACATCAATCAGTTGCCTCTCCTCCCAACTGGGGATAGAAGCCACAACCCAGGCATGTACCCTGACCTGGAATTGAACCCATGACCTTTTGGTTTATGGGACCATGCTCCAACCAACTGAGCCACACCAGCCAGGGCAACATATATTATCAAAAAATTAAGAAGTGTGATGTGACAAAAAATGATGAAGGGTAGGAGATGGCTGTTTTAATTTTTTAAATTTTTATTTCTTCATTTGAGGGTGGGAGAAGAAGTGAGAGAGTGGAACTGTTGTTCCACTTAGTTATACATTCATTGGGTGATTCTTGTATGTGCCCTCACCATGGATCAAACCTGCAACCTTGGTGCTGCTGCTCTAACCAACTGAGCTATCTGGCCAGGGCAGAGATTTTTTTTTTTAATTAGTAGTCAGGAATAGCTTCTTAGGCAAGGTGACTAATCAAAGGCTAGAACCGAGAGCTCAGAGAGCATAACAGGGCCATGGAGGATTATTTCTAGGACTGGAAGCCTAAGGGAATTTACACAGCTAGATTTTAAAGTTGCTTTGGACCAGTGACTCCTTTTTACCTTCGATTTCTCTCCTTTTTGAACCAGAATGTCTGTAACTATCATGCTATGCCCATCTCACTGTTGCATGTTGGGAGAACATTACATGTTTCTTTAGTTTCCCAGGTCCACAGATAAGAATTGTGCTCCGGGATGGGTTATACCCAGAGCCTCATTTGCATCTGATTTAGATAATAAGATTTGGGACTTTTGGTTTGATGAGATTTATGACATGTTTGGACTGATGTGATGCTCTAAGGATGAGACTTTTGGGAGGAAGTGAATGTACTTTGCATATGGGACAGAGGTGAATTTTTGAGGGCTAGAGGATAAACTGTGGTAAGGAGCAAAACGGCCCCCAAAGGTTCCATGCCTTAATTTCTATGAATATGTAATCTTACATGGCAAAAGAAACTTTGCAGGTGTAATTAAGTTTAGTAATCAGTTGACCTTAAGATAGGGAGATTATTCTGAATTATTCAGGTAGGCTCAATGTAGTTAACATGAGTTCTCACTTTTTTTCTAGATTTTATTTCTTTATTTTCAGAGAGAGGGGAAGGGAGAAAGAGAGGGAGAGAAACATCGATGTGCAAAGAGATACATCAATCCATCAGCTGCCTCTAGCATGTCCCCAGCTGGGGACCTGGCATGGGTCCTGACCAGGAATTGAATTGGTTGCCCTTTGGCTCGCAGCCCTGTGCTCAATCCACAGAGTCACACCAACCAAGGCTAACAGAAGCTGTTAAAGGCAAAGAAGTTTCTCCAGCTAGTAATAGAACAAGAAGACAGAACAAATCAGAGAAATCTGAAGCCAGAGGATTTGCTGTGCTAGTGCCGACCTTGAAGATGGAGTGGACCCCCAGTCAAGGAATGTACATGGTCTCTAGAAGCTGAGAACAACTTTTGGCTGACAACTAGCAAAGAAATGGGGATTTAAATCCTGTAGCCAAATGGAACTGAATTCAGTAATAACCTCGATGAGCCTGGAAGTGAATTCTACACCAGAGGCTCCAGATGAGAAGTCAGGCTGGTCAAGACTTTGACTCTAGTCTTGTGAGAACCTAAGAAGGGGACTGAGCTGAATCAGCCTGGACTTCTGACCTACAGAACTAGGAGATAATAAATGGGTGTTGTTTTTAAGATGCTAAGTTTGTGGTCATTTATCATGCAGTAGTAGAAACCTAATACAGTAAGATTTGAGCTGAGGCTTGAAAGAGAGAGAGAGCATCAAGGGCAAATCTAGGGCTCTGGGTTCCAGCTCTAGGGAAGAGCAAGTGCAAAGTCCACAATACTGGGAAGTAATGAACAAAGAGAAAGCCAGCATGGGTGAAGCCTGCTGAGTGGAAGGAGTAGATCAGAGATGAGGTCAGAGCTGGGGTAGGGACTGAAAGGAAGGCAAGCTGAAGGGTAGGGATTTCTGCTGAGGGTGGGCTGTATGAATGTAATTGAGAATGAATCTCCAAAATTCCTCAGTTGACTCCAGAATGACTGCCACCCCTACAAAGCCCGCTGCCTTGCCCTACCTCCACCTCAGCCTTGGTTCTATATGACATTCTTCTATGAGGAACTCCAATTTATCCAGCCATTTGGCTGGGGAGGGGATGATGACTGCAGTCCACAGTACAGGCTGAGGGGTGATGCCAGCTATTGTCCCAGCAGCAGGGCCTATGATTTTGCGTTCCCAGGATGCATTCACTACCTGGGGTAGTCCTGGTAGACGGCCAGGGAGGTAAAGGAAGTTGGAGCAGAAGAAAAGTGAGAGCTAGAAGTCAGACTGTCTAGGCATTATCCAGATAACAAAACTGGGCAAGCAGTATTTCATATGAATACAGATATAAAAATCCTCAACAAAATTCTGTTTTCCTTGGCAAACCAAATTCAACAATATATAAAGATGTCTATATAGCATGACCAAGTGGGATTTATCTCAGGAATGCAAGGTTGGCTTAACATCCAAAATCCACTGATGTAATACAGAATATTAATAAAATAAAGAAAAATATGATTATCTCAGTAGACACAGAAAATACATTTGACAAAATCCAATACTCTTTCATAATAACAATTTTTAAAAACTTAAGAAACTAGGAATAAAAGGGAACACCCCTAACTTGCTAATTATCAAAGAGCATCTAAGAAAACTTCACAGCTGGCATCATACTTAAATGATGAAAGACTGGATGTTTTGCCCCTGAGATCCAGATGTCTGCTCCCACCACTTCTTTTTAGCATTGTACGGAAAGCTGTAGCCTGGGCAATAGTCAAGAAAAGGAAACAAAAGTCATCCAGACTGGAAAAGAAGTAAATTATCTCTATTTACCGATGACATGATCTTGTATATAGAAAATCCTTAGCAATATACACACACAAACTATCAGAACTAATAAACTAGTTCAACATGGTTTCAGAATATAAGAATGTACAAAAATCTGTTGTATTTCATGTCATCAGCAATGAACAATCCACAAATGATACAAAGAAAACAATTCCACTTATAATAGCAACAAGAAAGAATAAAATACTTAGATATAAATTTAAGAAAAGAACTGAAAATTATAAAACACTATTGAAAGAAATAAAAAATCTAAATAAAAATTTAAAATATCCCATGTTCATAGGTCAGAAGATTTAATATTATGAAGATAGTAATACTCCTCAAACTAATCTATAGATTCAATGCAATCCTTATCAAAATCCCAGCTATCTTCTTTTTCTTTTCTGTTTCTTTTTTGCAAATATTGACAAGCTAATCCTACAATTTATATGGAAATACCAGGGATCCAGAAAAACAAAAATAATCTTGAAGTAGAACAATATAAAGGATTCACAAGTCCTGATTTTAAATTTTATTACAAAGCTACAGTAAGCCAAACAATGTGGTACTGGCATAAAGATATACAGGTATATCTGGGAAATAAAACTGCTAGTCCAGAAATAAACCCTAATATTTACAGTTAGTTTATTCCCAACAAGGGAGTCAAGACAATTCAACAGAGAAAGAAGAGTCTTTTCAACAACTGGTTCTGGGACTGTTGAGTATCCACATGTAAAACTTGGACAACCTCTCACAAACCATAAACAAAAACTAACTCAAAATGGATCAAAGACCTAAATCTAAGAGCTTTCAGTCACAAGCCATTTATAGTTTATTTAAAAGTTTATAATTTTTAAATTTGTAAGTTTATAAAACTCTTAGATGAAAACATAGGCATAAATCTTCATGACCTTGGATTAGGAAATGATGTCTTAGATATGGCTGTCAAAGCACAAGCAACAAAAGAAAAAAAATAGATAAACTGGACATTCTCAAAATTAAAAATTTTTGTGCTTCAGAGGACACCATGAAGAAAGTGAAAAGACAACCCACACAATGGGAGAGAACTTTTGCAAATCATAAGGAACTTGTATATGAAACTCTTAATACGCAACAGCAAAAAGTCAAAGAACCCAATTAAAAAACGGGCAAAGGACTTGAATTGACATTTACTCAAAGATGATACACCAATAGCCAAAAAGCACATGAAAAGATGTTCAATACCACTTGCCATCAGGGCAATGCAAATTAAAACAAATTCACACCCACTAGGATGGCTATGATAAAAAAGACAGATAATAACACTGTCTGGGCTGGTGAAGATGGGGGGAAATTCCACCATTCATACCCTGTTGGTGGGAATGTAAAATGGTGCAGCTATTTTAGAAAAACGTCTGACAGTTCCTCAAATGGTTAAACAACAGTTACCTACAACCCAGTGTTTCCACTCCTAGATAAATACAGATAATTGAGAAACATGCCCACACAAAAACTTGTACATGAATGTTCACAGTATTATTCACAATAGACAAAAGTGGAAACCCGAACATCTATCACTAACAAAAGTGGTATATCCATAAAATGGAATATTATTTGACAATAAAAGGGAACGACATACTAATCAATCTGTAATATGCTAAGAATATTAAGAAGCCAGTAACAAAAGACTAGATGTTGCATGATCCCTACATGAAATGTCCACAATAGACGAATCCATAGAGACAGATAAGATTAGTGGTTGACTAGGGCTGAGGGAAAGGAGTTGGGGCATGATCAGTAGGCACTGATAGCTAATGGGTATGGTTTCTTGTAGGGAGATGAAAATATTCTAAAATTAGATTGTGATGGTTGCATAATCCTGTGAGTGTACTAAAACCCATCATCAAATTGTACACTACAGATGGATTAATTGTATGGTATATGAATTACATCTTAACGTAGCTGTTAATTTTTTTAAAAGTTCAACCTGTTTGAGTCCTCACAGAGCAGGAACTAAGGTATGGGATGCCTGAAGCGTCAGAGGAGGTGAAGGGATGAGTGGGTTTCTGGGCCCAGAAAGGGAGAAGGAGTTGTGGAACCCTTCTGAACATCCACAGGACCCACTTTTTCCTTCGTTGTAGATAATACTCAAGTATATCTATTGATTAGTGTATTTGGTATCTTTGTACCAATTTCTTGCTCACGGTCACAAATCAAGTCAGCAGTAACCAAAGTCCCGCTGTTCCGACCTCCAGTTTGGTCTGTGTCATTCTTGGATCCCTTCTTTTAGACTTTGGTCTCAGCCTGAACAGGCAGGAGACCTGAGGTCAGTGCTTGTCCTGCTCTCGGTATGGGGATGGGTAGTGTGTATTCTTGGCCAAGATGGTACCCTCACCCTGCAGCCATGACACCTTGGCACCTGCTGTTTCCACATGCACCCCTTGTTCTGCTTTGGAGGATAGGAATGAGAACCTCTGCCAAAGCTTGGGCATGACCACGCTGAGTCAGGCCCCTGACATCAAGGGAATTCCTACTACTTATGCTCCTGGTGCTACCTGGTATACCAGTCCTGGGCTAGAGCCAGCTGCTGCAGAGCCCCTGACTGGCACATGGGCCTGGAGATAGGCTGCACACTTAATCACCTCCTGAAGCTGCCAATTTGGTAACCCCCAAGTCTAGAAATAAAAAAGCATGGAAAAGAGGACCTGGTCTATTCTGACCTTTGGCTTTGTTTTGGCTTATAAATGGGGAAAGCCCTCGTGGCTGGAATTTACAGTTCAGAATCAGTTCTTAAGTATCCTTCTAGAAATATTCTATAGTAATTGGAGCACTTACGCATAATTTGCCCCAAATAGGAGTATACTAACCACACCACTTTGCACTTTTATTTCACTTGACCTATATTTTGGGTATTGTTCAACATTATAGACTGATAAGCCTCATTTTTCAAACAGCTACATAATATATTTTACAGTGGCTAGGTGTACTCCTTTGCTAATGGACATTTAGGGTGTTCCCAGTATCACAAATTCTGCTGTATTAAACATTATCTTTAATTTTACCACTTAAGTGGGAAAAAATTTGAGGTGTAGAGTCTCTGAGGTATACTTGCCGAGCCAAAGAGTATATCCATTTCACTTTTTGATAAATATAATCAAATCATCTTCTCAAGAGGCCATACCAATTTAACTAAATGTGAGGCTTCGTTTTTTTCATTTTGGTCTTTAAAAAATTACTTAAGGTGTGTAACCTTTCAGAATACAGATGTAACTGTAAAGCTATTTAACAACCTATCCTTTTCCCACTGATTTGAATAACCGTATTTGTCACAAACTAAATTCCATGAAGTAGTTGAGACTGTTTGTGAACCCTCTCCCCTACTCCACTGATTAATTTATTCTTGTGCCAATAATATCCTGTGTTTACTCCAGTGCTTTGGTGTCTGACTACCTGGTATGTAAATACATCACCTCCACTGTTTTTAAAAAACATATTGCACAGGAACTTTGGGTTTTCAAGTTCTGTTAAAAAATCCTTTTTGGATAGCAATGAATTTAAGTATGAAGTTGGGAGAATCAACAGCTTTTAATGTCTTTCCATTTAGATACATGGCATATGTTTCCATTTAGTTAGGTCTTATATTCTTCAGGATGGAGAGATCATTTTCTTCATGCAAATTTTGCATATTTCTTGTGAGGTTTACTATTTTGTAGTTTATGGGTTTTGTTATTGTGAATGGGACTCTATTTTCAAGTATATCTTCAAATTGTTACTGCAGTATATAGGAAATATGAGGGGGGCCCCCCAAACCCAAATTTATTTATAAAAAATGGTATTTATTCTTACATGTTTAAATTTCAGTTGCCTTCAAAGTACTCTCCATTTAATGCAATACACCTATCAAGACATTTTTTCCACTGCTCAAAACAGTTTTTGAACTCGTTGATTTTGATGCCTTTTTGTGCCATTTTTTGTTTCACCTCTTCCACACTGGCAAAACGTTTCCCTTTGAGGACTTTCTTCATCCAGGGAAATGAAAAAAAAGTTGCTTGGGGTGAGACTGGGTGAATAGGGAGGGTGGGGTGTGGGCAGGTGTGCTCCTAAGTCACCCACCATGAAATGGGCAAAGGGCTGAGTCTTCAAAAAAAATTTCACTGATGCAGAAGGCAGCCTCTCACAACACCACCAGCTGGTACACAGATACACTCGCCTAGCGGGGGAAGCCTGTACTTACAAGGGGCCTGCCCAGAACATAATTCCAGTTTTTTGGGGGTCCACCCTCATATACTAATTTTGGGCCTCAGTTTATTCTCTATAAAAGGACAGAAGCAGAACTACTCAGTAAGAAGTTTCCATGCTTAAATAAGTATGGGATAAGCAAAGCTAAATAGATTTGTTGTTGCAGGACTTATGAATGACTTTAATACACTTTTGATCAAGAATCCACAAGAAAGGCACAGGGAATTTCCTGTACTTAATTGATGATGAAACCGCATCACAAGACATTCTGAAACATACTTCGAAAAAAAATGCACCCAATAGCATAACCAATAAAATATAATGAAAACAAAAAAACAAAAAAAATGCTCCCAAAGACCCGTCTAGTTTCTAATCTAACTGGAGGTCTCCAATGTACTTTATCTGATGCCCAAAAATCCCTCCCTTACCCCCAGCCACAACACAGAAGACAACCCAGTATCAAAGAGAATGCTTTAATGAGTGTTAACTCAGAGAGCCATGTCTCTCAACAGTGGGTGCCAGCCTCCACTGTTCCAGATCTCTTTTTTTGGGAAGGTAAACTGGCAACCGGGGAGTGGGGAAGGGGCGCAGGGATCTGGAGTCTAGAGAGTAAGCTGGAGCCAAGGGAGGTTCAGGAGGCACCCTATGGGGGGCTGAGCTCCTAGAAGCTCAAAGGGGCATGAGCCTCAGGCTGGTCCCTCTTCAGGCATTCCTAGCAAAGCCACAAGGGGCTCAAGGGGTGTGGGGGTGCTGATAGGCACAGGGTGGGTGCGTTCATGCTTGCGTAGATCACTGGCACTCAAGAAGGCCTTGGGGCAGTGGGGGCAGGTGTAGGGGCGCACAGAGCTGTGTGTACGGCTGTGCTTGCGTAGCCCAGCCCGGTCTGAAAAGCTCTTGCCACACTGGGTACAGGGAAAGGGCCGGAGCTCTGGGTGTGAGCGCTCGTGCCGTCGCAGCAACGTCAGAGTGGAGAACGTTTCCTTGCACTCTCTGCACACAAACTGTGGTGGCTTCTCATCAGCCTCCTTACCCCCTACCTCACCTGTCCCCTCCAAGGGACCAGGAGCCTCCCCAACCCCAGCATCTTGGCACTCCACATGCTCCACCGTCATGCCCACCACTTGCCACTGGGTGGCCATCACACCGCCTGATTCCGGGGGCAGCCCTAGCAGCCCTGCTGGAGGATCCCCTAACCCCGCACCTGCTGCTGGGGTCACCGAGCCCTCGCCTGCCACGCTGACAGGTAGAGCTAGCCCCACCACCAGCTCCTGTTGTGGGGGAGCCCCTGTGGCCTCGCTATTTCGATGGGTCCGCTCGTGCTTCCTCAGGCTTGACGATACCACAAAGGACTTTCCGCAGGCGTTACAATGGAAGGGGCGCTCACCCGAATGCACCCGGCTGTGCTTAGTGAGACTGGCTCTCTCAGCGAAAGCTCGCCCACACTCCTCACAACGAAAGGGTCGCTGGCCTGAGTGCACCAACGCGTGCCGTTTGAGGTCCCAGGAAGCCACGAACGTCTTGTCACACTGCAGGCACTTGAATGGCCGGTCGCCCGTGTGCACCCGCCGGTGCATGGCCAGATCCGCTGGCTGCCGGAAGTCTTTGCCACACTTCTCGCAGCGGTAAGGCTTCACGCCCTCGTGCGCCCGTTGGTGGCGCCGGAAGCTCGAGGGGTCAGAGAACATGCGGCCGCAGCGGGGGCACAGAAAGGGCTTTTCACCAGAGTGAGTGCGCTCATGGCTCTGGTAGGAGCTGAGCTGTGTGAAGCCCTTGCCACAGGCTGGGCAGCGATAGGGCTTCTGTGCCGCATGGATCCGCTGGTGGCACGTGAGCGAGGATGAACGGGAGAAGCTTTTCCCGCACTCTGAGCAGAGGAAGGGGCGCTCACCAGTGTGGGACCTGTAGGAGTGTGGGGGAACCCGGCATGAAGGTGGCAGGTCCATCACCTGACCCCTGCTGCCTGTCTGCACTGTAAGTTAGGAGACCTAAACATCCTGGGGGCCTTGGCCCAATCCCTTAAGAACCACAGAGTTGTACCCCAGAGTAAGAAGCCTTCAGGCTGGGCATCTAGATTCCAGAAAAGACCCCTCTCGGCTCTCCAAAGACCTAGACATATCAGGTCCCACTTACATTTCCTGTCCTCCACCAGAGACCCTCTGAGCAGCCCAACTTCAAGCCCTGACCCTTTACTTCTGTCCAGGAACCCAGGCCAAAGAGACCCTACTTACATGGGCCCTATCCCAAACCAGTCCACCCCACCCCATCATGCCACAGACCAACCAGGATCACCGGCTTTCCCCCATGTACACACTACTCACTACCCATAGCTCCACCCCACTCACCTTCCCATGGGCTCATTCTGCTCAAGACCCAAACCCAGGCCACACTGGTAAGAGAGCAGCCACTGTTGTCCCACCTCCACCCCACTGACTTGCTCTTCCTAACCCTTCAAGCGCCCTCACCGCTCGTGGTTGCGCAGGTCCTTGAGCTCGGCATAGGCCTTGCCGCAGCGCTCACAGCCATAGGGCCGCAGGCCTGCGTGCGTGCGCCGGTGCTTGCGAAAAACAGAAGGGTCGGCAAAGCTCTTGCCACAGTCCGCGCAGGCGTAGGGCCGCTCACCCGTGTGACCACGCTGGTGGATCTTGAGCTTGGAGAGAGCGCCATAGGCTTTGGGGCAATGCGCGCAACGGAAGGGCAGCTCACCAGCGTGCGAGGCCAGGTGCACGCGCAGGCACACAGGCTGCATGAAGCGGCGGCCACACTCGGGGCAAGGGAAGGGCTTTTCGCCTGTGTGGCTGCGTCCGTGACTGCGCAGCTCGGGCGCTGTTTTGTAGGCCTTGGGGCACAGAGGGCATGCATAAGGCCGAGGCTTAGCCGCTGCACCTGACACTTTGTCCTCACTGGTATCCTCTGCTTTAGGTTCTGTCTCTGGTTTCAGCTTTACCTCTGCCACCTCCTCTGCGCAGTCTACAGGCCCATGTGTGGCAGCGTGGCGCGCTGCCCTGGGCGCATTTGGAAACGTCTTGGTGCAAGACAGGCACTTGTAGCGGCGGCCGGATCGCTTGTAGCCGGGGCCTGGGGACCGCGCCTCCGCAGAATCCACCTCCATGGCCTCGATGCACAAAGCTCCTCTGCGAGAGAAGCAAAGTTAGACAGAAGCCACGTTCCTTTGCCATTCTCCAAGGACTCTCCCCTCACCAAGGCCTTCGTGAGGCCTCGGTGGGACCCCTAACTTATCTGCATTTCCCACCCAGGACCCCCACATCCTTCCTTTCAAACATTCCTCGCTTTGACACTATGCTAAAGTTTCCTCTCTGGTCTGTTCTCTGATAAAAGGAGTTGGACTGGGTGACTTCAGAGGGGCTAAGAAAGGAGGCTGCGGTCATCAAAATGTCCATCTGCACTTCCCTCCCCAGAAGGAGCTTTTCCAGACCCTGTGGCATTCACGGAAGGCCCTGGTTCCATCCGTCTTACCACCTTCCTTCTTCAACTCAGCGTCCAAGGCCTGTGCCAGGATTCAGGATCCTATGCAAGGCTGCAGACACAGAGGCACCCAGATGTGGGTCTGGCCTGAAGGTCTCTAAGTACCCAGGGAAGACAAGAGGTGGGTCCAGAAGAGGGGAGAACCAGTGGGCTAAATATGGTGACTGGCACCTTCTGTCTGGAAGTTATAGGTCTCCAGCATATGTATTTTTTTTTCCCCTTCTGGTTGTTTAGCTGTCAGATGCAGCAACTGTTCACACAAATTTCTGGCCTTGCACAGCTGTAAGGCACTCCACCCCAGACAGGAATCCTGGTCCACCCTCTGCTCTGGAATCATCGTGGGCTCCTGCTCCCATAGCTCCCGTAACGTAACGGGAAGCTCGGTCACTCTCAAGGCAGCTTGAGTCATTGCTAGCAGTTACAAGCCTCTGAGTCATAATCAACGTATCTGACCTAGCCTGGCCTCCTGAGATACCCACTCTAGTTGAGACCCTTTCATTCTCAGTTCAGAGTCCAGACACCCTCCATGCAGCTGTTCCTGTGGATCAAGGCTGGAAGGAAATAGGATTAACAGCTGCATTAGTCCTAACACCAGCTCATCCCCCTAGGGGATGAAGGGAAGAGGATTATGGCACATCCACTTAAGGAGTGCTCAGCAGCAGCTGCTGGAGGCGGCCTGGATGGAGGTGAGGATCTGCTACAGAGAAGGGAGGGAAGCCTGGTATGCCCAGAAGCTAGGTTGGGAGGTAGGAAGCCTGAGTTTTCATGCTCCTTTCTAAGCCTGCTTCCCCATCTGTAGACCTCAGGGGTTGGTGGCTTCCAAGTTATGACCCAGGGAGGACACTGGAGCCACTCGAGTGAGTGGCAGAGTCAGCACCCTTCTGCCTAGTGGACCTACCTCAGTCCTCCAACCCTACACATAATCTAGTGTGCATGCGCAGCTGGTGTCCTCTCCCTAAAGTACCATGTGACACTCAAGAACTTTCCATGGCTTCCATCACACCATGCAAGCTCCCAGGTCCTTCCTGGCTGTTACAAATCCCACCAATCCTTCTTTTGAGCCCCACTTCCCCCAGGAAGCTCTTCTTGCATCTCCTCTTTGGTTTTTTGGCCACAATGCCACATAACTCTGTTCCACCCTCAGCTTGTTCTTTTTCGCTTTTCCCACTAAATTCTGAGGCTGGAAAGTGATTTGAAAGGCTTAATGACCAACTTTCTCCAAGGCTTGAATCACCCCTAGAGTTTCCCTCCCTATCTCTGGATGGGGCACTCACTACCTCCCTTCCAGATCATCTTTGGACAGTCTGACAAAGCTTCTCTTTAATAAAATATGACTGCTCACATTTACATAGCACTTGCTAAATAATAGGCAGTATCCTAAGCTCTTTTTTAAAAAAATATTTTATTTATTTATTTTTAGAGGGGAAGGAAAGGAGACAGAGAAGGAGAGAAACACCGTTGGGTGAGAGAGATACAGTTGCCTCTCACACACCTCCAACTGGGGACCTGACCCACAACCCAGGCATGTGCCCTGACTGGGAATCGAAACTGCGACCTTTCAGTTCACAGGCCGGCACTCAATCCACTGAGCCACATCAGCCAGGGCAGTATCCTGAGTTCCTTAAAGGTATTAACTCACTTAAACATCATGTTGACACCACAAGTACTATTATTAATTATTCCCTTTCACAGATAAGGGAACTGAGGCCCAGAGAAGCAAGATGGCATTGTGCTTAATAGCCAGCCCATGGTCACACAGCTAGTAATTTCACAGCTGGGAGTTGAATCCAGGTGTTTAACCTGCCTTGAGTTGTTGGGCCCTTGCTCAGTTATCTAGGCCCTCCCAGACATATCTACCACCTGGTCTAGGCCCACAGTGGCCAAACTCTGAGTTCAAGTCACACCTTCACTTTCTCTCATCCCTGCAGAATAGCCTTGTGATCACAGCCAGCACCCTTTATGTCTGTTTCCCTCTCAGGGGGCTGCACCCATGGGTTCTGAGCTCCAAGCTTCAGTCTTCCTACTTGTGAACCAGAAACCAGATAGCTCGACTGGTAAATCTCTCCTAAGACACTTCCCAAGGGAAAAGCTGGGGAGTACCAGGTTGGTCCCAGCAGGCATCCAGCTCCATGAAAAGCAGAGGGCCAGGTAGGCTAGGCCTCTGTCTAAAATTGCACCATTATCTCCTCGCTTCACAGTTCAGTGAGGACCCTTCCACTCACCACTCCCTACAGTGGTGTTTCTCCAAGTCAGGTCTGTGAACCCCATACATGAGAACAATCATCCAGGGAGTGTGGGGCAGGACTCAGAAATCTTTACTGTGAACACACTCTTTGGTCATTCCAACCAACACTCAATACTTAAGAACAAAAGACACATCCTTAGGGTCTTCACAAGTTTCTAGGGGAGAGGCATTTTTACTACATCTTGTGCACATAAGCTCCCATAAGGGAAAAAGCCTGCATAAGAACACATAGTCAAGAAGCCCTGACTCAAACCCAAGTCTTCAGCACTCTGGGCTGGGCTCTTTCTTTAGCAGTCTTCATTTACTTAAGGCTTATTAGCGAAATCATTAGACTTTCCACTGCTCCTAGGACAAAGGCCAGTATCTTCTTCATGGCCAGCAAGGCCCTGATCCATCTAACTCTTGTACCTCAACTCCCACTCTTCTTCCCTGGCTCACTAGGCTCCACCCTCACAGGTTCCCTGTCTTTTCCTCAAAGAGCTAAATTCCTTCCCACTTCTGGGCCTTTGTGCTGTGCAGTTCCCTCTGCCAGGACCACTATCTCTCAAGGATGTTTGTATGGCTATCTCTTTGATTTTATTTGCATCTCAGGTCCCTGTCACTTTCTCAAAGAGTGATTTCCAGACCACTTTTCTTAATGCTATCTGCACTCCTGCTAACCCATCCTCCCTGCTCTTTAAATTTTATATTTATTTTTAGGGTGAGGGAAAGAGAGGGAGGAAACATCGGTATGTCAGAGAACATCAATTTGTTGTCTCTTGCACACTCCCAGCCCCCAACCAGGGACCTGGCCTGCAACCCACGTACGTGCCCTGACTGGGAATCAAACTGGTGGCCTTTTGGTTTGTAGGACTATGCTCAACCCACTGAGCCACACCAGTCAGGGCCTCCCTTCTTTAATTTCCTTTATGGTGCTCATATGGCTAGCATTCCTTGCAAGCTTACCATGGGCCAGGTATCATTCTAAGAATTTTATGTATACCACTCGAGCCAAGCTTCACAACTGTCTAGAAGTTTGTTATAGACTGAATGTGTGCATGCACAGAGGAAAGGCCATGTGAGGACATAGTGAGACGGCATCTGCCTACAAGCCAGGAAAAAGAGTCCTCACCAGGAACTGAGATGGCCAGCCCCTTGACCTTGGACTTCCCAGCCGCTGGCCCTGTGAGAAATAAATTTCTGTTGTTTAAGTCCCCTAGTAGGTGGTTTTTCTGTTATGGTAGTCTGAATAGGCTAAGTTAAATTGTATTATTTCCCCCATATTACAGACAAGGATAGTGAGGCACACAGAAATGAAGTAGTCATGGTCACGGCTCATATTCAGTCAGGAGGTCTGCCTCCCAAACTTCTGCTCTCTGTCCCCTGATTATTGCTTTGGTAGCACTTACACATTTCATGGCTTGGTTACTACTTCTCTGTCTCCAGTGCAAAAGTCTACGCTAGTGAAGAGCCAGGTAGGAACCTTTATTATGCTGTATCCACTACACCTATAACTGTGACTGGTGCCCCAAAACAAACGGAAAGAATCAACCTCTGAGACGGAATTTAAACACAGGCCTATAGCCTCTGTTTAAATCTAAGCATCTGTAAGAATGTCTATCAACAACTATTTATTAACTGAATTTCTCTGCCTGTCCAAGTTCCCAAGGTCCAAATATCACCCCTATTTCCCACAATGGCTTCATTGCTCTAGTGAGTGGGGCTTGTCTTTGCTTCACTACTGGCTTAGAAGGATGAAGTCCTCCTGTCTGAACAGGCTCTAAATGCCAGGGATGGACAGATTTAATTCTCAGAGAGTTTCGGCTAGAACCCTGCAAGCAAGGATGAGGTGAAAAAGGAGCCACTACTTATCTTCTGCACTTCAGTTTCCCATGACTAAACAAGCAGTCACCCAGAGGCCTCATAAACTTGGTGAGATGGCGGATGAGGGACTGTAAACCGTGCAAAGGTGAGAGTTAATTATCTCCTAGGCTTCCAATCTGGTCAGTTCACAACCTAATCCCAATCTATTTTTCCAGCCTCAGCTCCAGTAAGTTTCCCCTTCCCTACAGCAACCTAAGCTTCAGCCACAATTCTCAAATTTTCCCACCTAAATGAGTCTCCACATGTATTGCCCTCTGTCTCGGCTGTTTGCCTTCTCCCTTGGGAAAACTCTTTTGCATCCAAATGCCGGTTTCCCCAGTGCCCTCAGAAATAGGCAGAAGGGCGCCGCGGCGTTCTAGGCCCCAGTTTTCCCATCAGTAAAATGGGGCCTCTAAGGTATGTGGGAACTTGAAGAGCGTTAGGGCCTACCACACGCACTGAGGAGGGCCCGAGAGTTGCAGAAACGCTGCGCTTCTCGCTCCCTGCAACCATCAATGTGTCTGCGCTCCCGCCACACAGTCCCGCAGGGCAGGGCTTGGCTTTGAGCTGACTCGTCTTGGAATAAGCCCTGGAAAAACGTGGTAAGCAGTGAACGAAGAATGAAAAAATGAATAAATGAATGGACCGATGGCCGGGGGCTGGACAAAGACTTGCAAGATGGCGTTCTCTAGGACCCCGGGAGGGGTGGCTAGGATCTCGGCCCGGGAGGGGGCCGCAGGCGTCGGGGCCCTAGCTAGGCGGCCTGCGCGCCTGGGAACAAAAGCCCGCAACATGGAGGGCGCTAGGACCCCCGGACCCGCACCACGCGAGGCAAGGAGCTGCGTCGGCGGAGTCCAGGCGTCCGCAGCAGCCGGCCCGCGGGGACAGTCGGCGGGTTCTAGGACCCGCTGGGCCTGGAGCGCGCCCGCGCCCTCCCGGGGCCGCACTCCTCCCGCCCCGCCCGCGCTGCTCACTCCAGGCCAACCCCATCCGCCCTCTGCACCCACAGGAAAATAGGCTCGCTCGGATTTCCTCGGTACTGGGGGGCGCTCAGGGATTCCCGCGCCTTTCTGCCGGTGTTTCCTACCTGAACGGACTTGGGCTGGCTCCGCAGCGTCAGCGACAGCTCCTCTCACCAACAGAGCCTCAGACACTGCCAGGGAGGGGCAGGCGCTAGGACCCAGCGTGGGGGAAGGGGAGGGTGGGGAGGCGGGGCTGGCAGGCGGAAGTGGAAGGGAGCTTCCCCGCATAAGGAGGAAAACAAAGTTTACCGGAGTACCCTTAGCAGAAAGTGGCGAAATAAATTAATTGCAGGAGTCTCTGTGGGTGCTAAAGATAGAGGACGCAGGACAGCCTCACTGTGTACACCGGGCTCTTGTTAACTTGGTCCCAGATCACCAAGAACTATAAGATGGGAGGACAGAAAGGCCAAGCTCAAGCTGTGTGGTGCCTAAATCCTCTTACACTCCACAGCATTTCCTTTAACAGCGAGGAGTGCATAAAACTCCCCCCCATCTGTCTTGAGAAGCTTTTCAGGGAACCCCACGAAAAGTGTCACCAAAGTACTGAAGCTATGGGTGCAGAACTTTTTCTCCCCTCTTCTGCGCTCAGCTAATATGCACTAGATCAATTCTAGCTGCTCTTTCCGGAAGTGTGGCTAAGGTTAGGACTAAACGACGCAGCGCTTTGACCTGTATGGGCGGGGTCAGAGTCGCGTTTAGCTACTTCTTGCTTAGCGCCGGAAGTGTGTCTGTGTGGAACGGGTGCTTGAAGGCTGGTCAGGAAGTGTTCTCTAGGAGGAGGTTTCACGGGGAAGCTTTTGCGGCTAGAACACTTCCTGTTTCCTAGTAACAATAGGAAGTGTCCGCGGAGCTGGAGGTAGACTCCTGGCTCTTGCCAGCTGCGCCCTTTCTGCTCTACCTCCTTCCTTCTCCCCCTTCGCCTTTCCTCCTTTACCTCCCCTCCCACATCCTGGGAACCCTGGCGAAGTGTGCGTGTTTGGGAGCGCGAGCGCCCCAGTACAGCCACCCTTGGGGCGCGCGGCTGCAGTTAGGGTGAGGGTCCCAGTGCGCAGGCGCGCTCCCGTTCGCGGTCCTCAACTGACGCACCCGCGGCGGGAAGGAGAAGGGGCCAACTGTTCGAGGTAGGGGTCTTAAGAGGAAATTGTCCGAGAAGATAAGTGAGGAGAGAGGACTCACTTGATCAGGAGATAATACGATCAGTAGAGGGGATTCAATCTTGAGCGACGGGCTTTGTGAAGTGAGAGTTCGGGGAGCAGGTTCAATGAGGGGGTTTAAATCGGGGATAGTTGTTATTGGGGTCCGATGAAAGTGAAGAATCAGTCAGAAAGCCAAGGTGATATAGAAGGCATAGGGTCCTGCTCTGGAGAGGACAAAGGCTTTTGGAAAGAAGATGACCTGAATCAGTGGTTTTGCTCGTGTGTATACTGGGACAACAGGCTTTGCTGTGTGTTAGGGAGATTAAGTGACAACAATGAATACTCTTTATTTAGCACAGTACCCGGCACATGGTAGTGCTCAATTAGCATGCGTTGCTGTCATCATCAGTATTAGGAAATAGAGCACTGAGAAGGGGGCAGCAGTGAGGCCATAGTGAGGAGGTGTGGGAAAGAACAAGGTAGGGAGTAAAGAACAGCCAGAAATGGGATGGAATTTCCATGATAGAAGATAATTTGGGTTCAGGGGAAGTAAGTGAAGGAAGTGGCCAATAGAATCTTTTAGAAAGGAGACCTTGTGACCCTAAAAGGAAGAGGAGATGGGGGAGGGGAACAAGCCAGCCCCTTCTCTGGAGGAGACCCCTAACTTCATCTCTCAGGCCTTCATCAGTCAACTGGAGAAAGGCTGCTTTTACAGTGCCTGTAGGCTATACTCTCTTTAGCTGAAGAATGAAGGAGGGAGGATTGGACATCTCTTATTGAAAGTCATAGAAAAGGTTCAGGTTTTAAGATGTCACAGGAGACAGGTGGTTTGTTTGTTTCAGTATTATAGAGAGCCCTGGCCTGGGTAGCTCAGTTGGTTAGAGTGTTGACCCAATACACCAAGGCTGTGAGTTTGATCACCACTTAGGGCACATACAAAAATCAATTAATGCATAAATAAGTGCATTATTTGCATAAACAACAAGTTGATGTTTCCCTTTCCTTCTCGAAAATCTTATTTTTATTTTTATTTTTTAAATTATAGAGAGAAGAGAGTTAGGGGCAGTAGAACTTTTTGGATTTGGTCTGAAGAACAGGCTAATAGGTCTATGATCAGAGGTTGGTTACATTCCTCCAGACTTTCCTAATTTATACTTATAGGGAAGCTCCCATATTTGGGGAGCTTGTATATAGGATTTCCTTAAATGATGGTGCTTCTAGATCTACTAGAAAACAGGTCCCTGGGCATTGCTTTGTGCAACTTCTCTGTGACCTCTGGTGAACCTGTTGCTTATTGAACCAAGAGGCAGAGTTAATTCAGGCCTTCTTTCTGACCACTAGTCCCTCTTCCTAGGCCTTGGCCCCACCACTAGAGGAAGATGCTGCTACCATCTGCCTGTTCTTCGTGAACCTCCAGGTTTCTGCCTCACTGCCCCATGGAGGATGTGCCCACCTCACTCAGCTGCTGTGACTGTCAGTGCCACTTTTCTAGCCTCCTGGAACTGTCAAGACACCGTGAACTGCACCATCCATCCTCCAACCAGGACAGTGAGGAGGCTAACAGCATCCCTCGGCCCTACCACTGTCAGCAGTGTGGGACGGGCTACCATCACCCAGGGATCTTGGTTAACCACTGTTGTACCCGTGAGGCTGGCCTTATCCCCTGTACCACCTGTGGCAAGGACTTTACCAACCCCATGGCCCTCAAGAGCCACATGAGGACTCATGCTCCTGAGGTCCACCCCAAGGAAACCACTCCACACCTCCAGGGGGAGGCAGTGTCCACTGATCCCTGGGTCGAGAGGCTTGGCCATGGGGAAAGCTGGGGAAATCAGAAAACACATGCCGAAGAGAAAACTGCTTGTGCATCTGGGCCTGACCACAAGGCAGCTCTGGACACCTGGGAGAATCCACCCACCAGACTAAGAGAAGGCTGGGAAAGCCAGCCAGCTCCTGAGGAGAGTGTAGAGGGCTGGGGGAACACCACCAACTCTTCCAGAGCCCCACCACTCCCCACTCCAGCCAGCAGCCTCCTTAGCAATCTGGAACAGTATTTGGCTGAATCAATGGTGAATTTCACAGGGGGCCAGGAACCCACTCAGTCTCCTCCTGCTGAGGAGGAGCGACGGTACAAGTGTAGTCAGTGTGGCAAGACTTATAAGCATGCTGGGAGCCTTACCAACCACCGCCAGAGCCATACTCTGGGCATCTACCCTTGTGCCATCTGCTTCAAGGAGTTCTCTAACCTCATGGCTCTGAAGAACCACTCCCGACTCCATGCTCAGTATCGGCCTTACCAGTGTTCCCATTGCCCCCGTGCATTTCGGCTCCCCCAAGAGCTGCTGGAACACCAGCAATCCCATGAGGGAGAAAGGCAGGAGCAACTAGAGGAAGAGAAAGTGATGCCCACCACCAATGGGCACACAGACGAGAGCAGCTGGGACCAGCTCCCTAGTACACCGATGCTGAATGGCTCTGGGGAGCCAGAGGACAGTGGCCTGGAGGAGTACCGACCGTTCCGCTGTGGAGACTGTGGCCGTACTTACCGCCATGCTGGGAGCCTTATCAACCATCGCAAGAGCCACCAGACAGGTGTCTATCCCTGCTCCATCTGTTCCAAGCAGCTGTACAATGCAGCTGCCCTCAAAAACCATGTGCGGGCTCATCACAGACCCCGGCAAGGACCTGCAGAGGATGGGCAGCCATCTGAGCCACCAGCTCCCTTGCCTTTGGCTGATACTACCCACAAAGAGAGAGAGGTCCCCACCACCACCCTAGACTACCGCCCCTATAAGTGCAATGAATGTGGTCGGGCTTACCGCCACCGGGGGAGCCTGGTGAACCACCGCCACAGCCATCAGACAGGAGAGTACCAGTGCTCACTCTGTCCCCGCAAATACCCCAACCTTATGGCCCTGCGCAACCACGTGCGGGTCCATTGCAAGTCTGCTCGCCGCAGCACAGGCCCAGGGTCTGAAGGTCCTTCCAGCCACCTCAAGGTGGAGCCTGACCCGGCGGGAGCAGAGGCAGCCCCATGTACAGATGAGGGGAATGGGTGCAAACATAAAGAGGAGGCCACTGATGTCCCTCCAACAGCAGAAAGGACAGCACCACAGATAAGTAACATGTATGGGATGCTCTTTGAAGGCCCTGAGAGCCTTGAACAACATGGCCAGACCCATGCGGAAGGGGAAAGCAGCAGGACAGAGACCAGGGTGTCACCTCCTCGGGCATTTGCTTGCCGAGACTGTGGAAAGAGCTATCGCCACTCAGGCAGCCTTATCAATCACAGGCAGACCCACCAGACGGGGGACTTCAGCTGTGGGGCCTGTGCCAAGCACTTCCACACCATGGCTGCCATGAAGAACCACTTGAGACGCCACAGTCGATGGCGGAGCAAGCGGCACTGGAGACGGGCCAGCCGTGCCGGAGGTGGTGGAGAAGCCAAACTCCCATCAGATGGGAACTTGGCTCAGGAGTTGGTGGAAGACAACGAGGTCCTAGACTGTCCCCAGGACGCTTCAGGGGAAAGTCCTAGTAGAGCAGAAAAGAACTTGGAAAGTGATGTGGCCTGTTTCCAGGGTGATAAAGAGAACAGAGTTGCTGAGAAAGGACTGGAAAAGAAGGAGGCCTGTCTCCTTGACCACTTGGATATCCCAGGTGATGAGGAAAGCAATGGGACACGCCTCTGTGATGGCCTCACTGGGATGGATGAAGACCAGAAATTGACCACTGGCCAGCCCAGTTCCTCTTCCCACTCTGATGAAGTTGTCACTAGCTGGCAGGCTGAAATGCCCCACACATGTTCTGACTGTGGCCATTCTTTCCCCCATGCCACCGGCCTGCTGAGCCACAGGCCCTGCCACCCACCAGTCATCTATCAGTGCTCCCTCTGCCCAAAGGAGTTCGACTCTCTGCCTGCCCTGCGTAGTCACTTCCAGAACCACAGGCCTGGGGAGGCAGCCCCAGCACAGCCTTTCCTCTGCTGCCTCTGTGGCATGATCTTCCCTGGGCGTGCTGGCTACAGGCTTCACCAGCGCCAGGCCCATGACTCCTCTGCCATGACTGAGGGCTCGGAGGAGGAGGGGGAAGATGAAGGCTCAGCAGTGGCAGCCTCCACTCACAATACCCCACTGCAGCTCTCAGAAGCAGAACTGTTGAATCAGCTGCAGCGGGAGGTGGAGGCGCTAGATGGAGCTGGTTATGGGCACATCTGTGGCTGCTGCGGTCAGACCTATGATGACCTGGGGAGCCTGGAGCGTCACCACCAAAGTCAGAGTTCTGGGGACACCACAGACAAGACTCCCAGCCACTTGCAAGAGTCAGGTAATGCCATGGAAATGGTTGCAGATGGTGTCTTTGAGGGCACAGTGACCTCTCTCTCTGGGGAGGGTGGAGACACAAAGTCTGGAGAAGGAGTAGGTGCCGGGGTTACAGATAGCCTCTGCATGCAGGGTGGGGAAAGTTCTCTGAAGGACCAGCCCCGCCCTTTCCGCTGCAACCAGTGCGGCAAAACCTATCGCCACGGGGGCAGCCTCGTGAACCATCGCAAGATCCATCAGACTGGAGACTACGTCTGTCCTGTCTGCTCCCGCTGCTACCCCAACCTGGCTGCCTACCGCAATCATCTGCGGAATCACCCACGCTGCAAAGGCTCTGAGCCCCAGGTGGGGCCTATCCCAGGGGCAGGGGGCAACAGCGAGCCCCAGAACATGGCAGAAGAGGGGCTGGGACAGGCAGAAGTGGGGAAGTTCCAAGAGGAACTTAAAGTAGAGCCCGCAGAGGAGGTGGAAAGGGTGAAAGAAGAGGCATGGGTGGAGACCAATGTGAAGGGGGAGGAGATGGAGCTGAGGTTGGAGACTGCGGAGAAGGGCTGCCAGACTGAGGCTAGTTCTGAGCGGCCCTTCAGCTGCGAGGTGTGCGGCCGGTCATACAAGCACGCAGGCAGCCTCATCAATCACCGGCAGAGCCACCAGACTGGCCACTTTGGTTGCCAGGCCTGCTCCAAAGGTTTCTCAAACCTCATGTCCCTTAAGAACCACCGGCGCATCCATGCTGATCCCCGGCGTTTCCGCTGCAGTGAGTGTGGGAAAGCGTTTCGCCTGCGGAAACAGCTGGCTAGCCACCAGCGGATCCACATCGAGCGGGGCAGGGGTGACGGTGCCCGAAAACTGACTCAGGAAGATTGGCCCTTCCGGTGTGGGCAGTGTGGGCGGAACTGTCGCCATGCAGGCAGCCTCCTGAACCATCAGTGCAGCCACGAGACAGGCCAGTACAGCTGTCCCACCTGTCCCAAGACCTACACCAACCTCATGGCCTTGAAGGACCACCAGAGGCTGCACTCGGAGAATCGGCGGCGGCGAGCAGGGCGATCCCGGCGGGCAGCTGTCCGCTGCGCCCTCTGTGGCCGCGGCTTTCCTGGCCGAGGTTCTCTGGAGCGGCACCTGCGAGAGCATGAGGAGGAGACCAAAAGTGGTCAGGGAGGCCCCGATGGCACAGAGGGCAGCAAAGGGAACCTGGCTGATGACAAGGGACTAGAGGACACATCAGATGTTACTGAGTTAGTACCCCAGCTGGAGTATGGAGCCATGAGGCCAGGGGAGCAGAGGCATAGCCCCATCGGGGCAGCAGGTTCAGAAGTCACAGAGCCAGTATCCTTGGGCCTGGGGCAAGCAGATGGGTGGCGAGGAGACAGGGGACCAGTGAATCATGTTGGAGACTGGACCCCTCAGGGTCATGTACCGACCAAACCAGAAGACGAGTCAGGAGACATTATCCCCATAAGTCCCTGCCACCTTGGCAGCAGCCAGCCCAATGGACCTAGTCTGAGTCATGTGGATAGTTGGGATAATGGAGACAGTAGCTCTCAGCTCCAGCCAGAGAGCCACCCCTTTTCCTGCTTCCATTGTGGTAAGACCTGCTGCCAATCAGAAGGCCCCTTGAACCACCACACCCATAAGACAGACAACCACTATTGCCTGCTCTGCTCCAAGGAATTCTTGAATTCTGTGACCACTAAGAGTCACAGCCACAACCACATAGCCGCCCAGAACTTTGTTTGCCCTGACTGTGGCAAGGCCTTTCTGTCCCAACGTGAACTAGTCAGCCACCTGCCAACTCATGCAACGGCCCTCAGTCAGGTATCACCCCAGATAGAGGAGGCCAGAGGTCCTGAAGCTGGAACTGTGGAGGATGAGATGGAGCTCCCTCATCAAGGGAAAGCCCAGAAGGCCCCATCAGATCCCCCCAGGACCCCAGGAGAGAGTGTTCAAAGAGCTAATAGAGGGCAGGGAGTAAAGTCCACAGTGGCTGAAGACGAGGAGCGGCCTTTCCGCTGCGCCCAGTGTGGGCGTTCCTACCGCCACGCTGGTAGCCTGCTGAACCACCAGAAGGCCCACACCACTGGACTCTATCCTTGCTCTCTCTGCCCCAAACTTCTACCCAACCTGCTTTCCCTTAAGAACCATGGCAGGACGCACACGGACCCCAAGCGCCATCGCTGCAGCATCTGTGGCAAGGCCTTCCGGACAGCTGCCCGGCTGGAGGGCCATGGGCGGGTCCATGCACCTCAGGAGGGGCCTTTCACCTGCCCCCATTGTCCCCGCCACTTCCGCCGCCACATCAGCTTTCTGCAGCACCAGCAGCAGCACCAGGAGGAATGGACAGTGGCCAACTCTGGTACGTGGGTATGAATGGGCAAAGGATTAAAGGACCCCAGAGGAGGTAGGCATATGGTGGAGGGCAAAATCTGGCCCCAAGGTGATGGGAGAGCAAGGAGTGAGAGGAGAGGGTCACATAAATTCCAAGAAGTGGTCAGGAACCTGGGTATAGAATGAGAAAACTAGTTTGAGGATGCTGCCTTTTGGGTGGTCTAGATATGAACCCCTGGGTTGGGTAAATAAATACCATGGTGGGGTAGGTTGGGGGAAGGAGTGGGCATGGGTAGAGGCAGCTATCTGGGCTCCTCTGCTGTGCCAGAGCCAAAGAGTAGTCTTTTTGTTTTGGAAGTGGAGGCAACTGGGTACCATCTGGCTACTACATCTGGAAATCCTCCTGACCCAGCCAGTAATGATTCCCGGAGAAAGAGCTGGTCTAGGTTCTGCCCTTTCCTAGAGTTGGCAGGGAGCCAGGGAATGAGAATTGGGTTGTGGGAGACATCCCCAGGCTGGACTTTGTGGTTTCAGTGCAGAGAAACCGGGTCATTGACTGGCCTCCAGCTCCCTGCTCTTTTTCCCTGCATCTGGTCTCTGCTCCCCCTCCTCTTTTTCTTGGAAACTAGACCTTTGGTCCTTTCCTACCAGTATTGCCTCACGTCGCTTCTTCTTTCCTTTATTCAACCCTTTTCTCTGCTGGGTATGTCCTTTTTAGGATCCAACCAAACCACCCTTTCCACCTGCACACCCCGTACCGCCAGCACACCTTTAACTGGAGGACTGAGTCACAGATAATTGTTTGAAGCCAGGCCCAGCTGGAGCAGCAGCAGTCATTAGCCCCTATCTCCCTTCTCTATCAGGGAATCTCCAGAGTCACCTCCACCCAGCCACGCTAGAAGATGAGGCTGTGGAGGAATGGGATAGCCTGTTTCCTCAACAAGCACTGGGCTGGCTTGCTTCACCTCCTCTAGAGATCTCCGAGGACCCATTCCATTTAGTGGCCGCCAAGGGTGGGTTTCCTGAGGTGGCAGGCCCTTGACCAGTGATTGTCAGGGAAGGAGGGGATGGTGGGTGAGATTCCCCTGAGAGAGCTGATGCGATTGCTTTCAGGATAAAAGATTTCTGTGACCTCAAGGGATTGAGTGAGGAGCCAGTTAGCCAAGTCTGGGAAAATCATTGGAAGTCCTAGGATTCTCAATTTCTCATACAAATTTCTGGGGCCATGGGCAGGGCTAGAAAGGGAAGTACAGCTGTGTGGAGTGGCTCCCTCAGTAACCTCTCTCTCTCTCCCCCAGAAGCTTCAAAGGCACCAGCGGTGGGCCCATCATTGCCCCCTCCACCCACCCCCACGACCCCACTCCTGGACCCTTCACCCCAGTGGCCTGCAGATCTCAGCTTCTCCCTCTGAACTTCAAGTCTCCAAAGATCAGAATATAGGGCAGGAGTGCGGGTTGCCGGGAAAGGCTTGATCTCCATGTTCTACTCAGGAGTAGTTTGGGCATCCCCATCCGTTCTCCTCTCCCATTGCAAAGAAGACCTAGATCTGACTTCTTTCCCAAGCAGTGGGTGTTCCCTGCAGGGAAGTGTTCCTCATGTCCTTGTCCTTGAAGGACCTCTTTCCCCAGCCTTTATCACTGTGCTGTTCATTATGACAAGTTTTGCAAGAAACCTGGTGCCAGGGTCTGCCATGATGTTGGGCCACCTTCACCAACCAGATTCCAACACTAGGGAGAAGCAGATTCAGGAAGAGCCAGGGGTAGGAATGTTGCCTGTGGAAGGGGGGCCTTTTGCTACAATTTGTAACTTATTTTCTAAAGTCTATTTTGTAACAATTTATTTAAGTTTTAAAAAAGGAAAATTACACCCCCACCCCCACCCCACCCCCGCAAAAAAAAAAAAAGTTTTCAAAGTACGAGGCTGGTGTGATTATATCTGAGGGGGATGGGGAATAGAGAGCTGAGAGTTGGGGGGTATCCACAGGTGACATCTCCCTGTCCTGCAGGGTTGGGGAATGGCAGCTGACGATCCGGGCAGGCTCCTTCCCAGAGCCCACTGGGCTATTGGGCCCACCCCAATGTCTGGAATCATGTGTGGGTAAGGGGAATGGAGAGGGGCTGAGGCAGTGATGTATTTGCAGCATCCCAGAGCCACCTGTCAACAGCCAGCTGGTTGGCCTGTCAGGGAGAGGAAGGTGGGGGCAGTGGCCTCATCCTCACAACTCTCCTCCCTCCCTGGAAAGAAGAGGGAAGAGGTGCTACTTAGCCCTCATGATGGATGAGAAAATAGGTTCAAAGAGGTTGGGAGGTCTGCTCTAAGTCATAATGATGGAGAGCCAGAATTTGAATCCAGATGAGTGCCTACTGCTCCACCCCACCCAGGGCAGCTAGAGGTGACTCAGAACAGATCTGTCCCTAGATAGAAGGGGTCTGGGGAGGGAAGTGTCAGCAGGAAGGCCCCAGGGCCACATACTCATATTGACCGGGCAGCTTTCAGTCTCAGCCTCGGGCTCTGGCTCCTCAGTGAAGTAGACCTGCCAGTCCAAACTGCTGACCCAGTTCTCATAGGCGGGGAGTGCTGTGAAGACCGCAGGTTGTGCGGGGCCTTGGCAAGCGTCTCCAAAGCTGTGCAGCCCAGCCAGGAACCATGTGCCCCTCACCTCGTGCACCAGTGGTGCCCCAGACAGGCCCTGTCAGGGGTCAGGTGACACTGGGTGACTTTCTCTTACCCATAGGCAGCTGCAAGGGGCAGAAGGGGCTAGGGGCTGGCCTGAGGCTCTGGCTTTTGGGGTGCCAGTTGGCAGAAAGGCTGAATTTCAGGTGAGAGGCAGGTCTGGAGGCCAAGCCTGGCAGATCTTGTGCATGAGCTGCAGGGTGAGGATGCCAGGGGTCCGTGGGGTAAGGTTTGGAAGACTGGGGCTTACCTCACAGCGGGGCGGCTCACCCACAACACTGGTACACACCATCCCTGGCAGAATGGGGATGCTATTGCTCCCAAGGGTAGTATGCAGCCGGCTGCAGGCTCTGGGCCCCAGGAGGGTGACTGGCACTGTCTGAGGGGAGCTGGTGCCTGTGGTGGTGGGGGCAAAGACCTGGCTGCCCCAGTGGTCTCTAGGCTGGTTGGACAGCTGCTGGTGGCCCAGCCCTACATACCTGCTCTTTGGTGAGCCAGCCCCAAGACCCAGCCACGTTTGCCATCAGGCAGATGGTGGTTAGCATAGGGCAGGCAGAGGGGCCGCAGGCTGGGGCCTAATGTCACGGGCTGGGCCAGCAGTAGGAGAGCCAAATCGTAGCCCCCCTCTGGGTGGGTGTAAGCCCCATGCAAGATGAGTTGCTTGAGGCTGTGCTCCTCTGGTCCAGCCCCCAGCCTTACACTCCATTCCTCTGGGCTCTGGCGCCTGTGCAGAGAGAGCACTGACAGCATTGGGTGGCAGGGCTGCCAGCAAGGATATTGGGTGGGGGGGGGTCACAAAGACGAAGGAGACAGGGCTCACCCAATGAAGCAGTGGGCAGCAGTCAGCACCACCTCCTCTGATACCAGGGCTCCGCCACAGGCCAGCTTCCCCTGGTGCTTCAGCCTGGCATCCCAGGGCCATGGGGAAGGGGATTCTGCTTGGGCACCTTCTCTCCCCAAGGTTCCACAGGCTGAAACAGATGGATTATACCATCTGCCTTCTTGCAGAGTGTTCACTGCATGCCAGAACCTGTGGTAAGTGCTTCCCATGCACTATCAGATCCCCACAACAGCCTTTTAAATTGAGTTTTCTTAGCCTTGTAACCAAAGTTCCAGAGGTTAAGGGACTTTCTGGCTCAGTAACTAGAGGTAGGTAGCAGATCTGATATTCAAAAGCCAGGGCCTAAGCTTTTAACCCTGATGGTCCAGCCTCAAGGGAGTGGCCTGCTCATCATTCCTCCATCTGTCTGCACCCCTCCAGGCTTGGACAGGCCCCAGAATTCCTGGCTCACTAGTGCTTCTCTTATCATCAAGACAGCTTCTGTCCCAGGAATTATTTTGCATGCAATTCGCATGTTAGTCGCTTCATGCTTCAGTTCTGAGTGGGATCTATGCCCTGTCCAGTCTCGCTGGGTCCCTGCTTGGAAACTTGGCAGCTAACCTCAAAAACCTTCAGCCAGACTGCAGAGATCCCTCTCTTACCTAAACTCCAAACCCATAAAGTTTTGAAGTGTCCATGCCTTTCAGCCCTAAATGGGGCTGTTCCCACTGTAGGGGCTCAAAGGAGCAGGCCTTAAACGCCCCCCCTAGGTAGCATATGGCAGTTTGTGGATGCCACGTATCAATTCTGTATTCCAAGTGGCTTCTACCTGCTGCCCAGAAGACCTCATGCAGGCCTGGGTATCCCCACATGTCACACTCTTTACAGCCTCTGCTCATACCTACACAGCTGTCCTCATCACTGATCTCCAGGGTCTCTGGGTTCTGGGTCAGAAAGGCTGCCCCCGAAGCTCGAGCCTGCAGCCAGGAGCTGTGAGCAGCTGTGTTGGTCAGCAGCACAGGGGTATCTTCCTGCGCACAGCTTGATGTGAAGCTGATGATCCCAGCCTGAACCCAGTGTCCATCAGGCTCACGGCACAGCACAGGACCCCCAGAATCTCCCTGGAGCAGGCAACGGAGTCAAGGACAGACACCTGAGCTCCAGCCCTGAGCAGATATCCTCTGCACCCCTTCCACCCATCCCTGTGGATTGAGGACACAGCCTGAAGCTAGGACCCCTCCCTTTCTGCTTCCTTTCCCTCTCCTCCCCCTCAGACCTGACAGGGCCCCTGCACCCGAGGCTGGGGACCCCCACACAGCATCCCAGGCCGGGCTGGGCTGGCCAGCAGCCGCTGGTGCAGCCTGTTGTAGAGACAGTTACACGTGGGCCGGCTGATTAGACGCAGGCGCAGATTCCGTAGGGTCCTGGGAGCTGGCAAAAAACAAGGGGTTGGGGCTAGAGTCTGGGCTCTGGGCAATAAGGGACACTAGAAGCAGGGACAGTTGGCAGCTGAGTCTGTGTGACCTTGGGCATGGGGCGTGCCTCCTTGGGCTTCACTCTGGGACAGCACTTACCGTTATTTGTGTCCTGATCCCAGCCAGTGGCCCAGCAAGAGGTCCCAAAGTGGAAGCGATGGGCAGATTGGGGCAAGCAGAGGGGTGTGTGGGCCATGGGATGGGCAAGCTGTAGCAAGGCCAGGTCTGAGCCCTGGCTGTAATGGTTATAGGCCCTGGGAAGCTGCAGAGCGGTCACCCTCACCTCCTCAGCCCCTGGGCTCAGCCCCTCACGCTGCAGAGAGCCCAGCACAACTGACCAGGAGTTCAGTTCTGTCACTGCTGCCCTGGAAGGAGAGGCACAAGACCCAGTCATGGAATGCAAAGGGAGACAGAGACACCATGGAAGACAGAACAAGGCAGGTAAAAAACATAAATATCAGCCCATGGCTTTAAGCAAGGTTCTTCCTTCTCCCAAGATGTTTCTCATTTGTAAGGCTTCTACCATGGAGGTTGTTAAGCTTAACTTGATAATAAGTACCTTGTACACAGCATAGTCTCAATAAACGCCACTTTGTTATTCTAGGGGCAGGGATCAGTCTTGTGGAGTCTGGGGACAAATCACCCATCCCCAAAGCCAGAAACCCTGTCTGACCCCAGCCACAACTCACTTTTCAAAGCAGTGGGCAGCGGTGAGGACCCAGGTGTCCGCCACCAGGGATCCACTGCAGATGTGGACCCCCTGCCTCCTCACACTGGCCTGCCACGGCCACTCGCCAGGCCCCGTGTTGCCCTCCTGAGGTTCGGGGGGGCCAGGGCCACGCTGCCCACAAGCTGTAGAGAGGCGTGGGTCAGGCTGACAGCAGGCCCCCATGCTGCCCTCACTCAGGGTCTGACCCAGACCCACGTGGGGCCCAGGCCCCATGCCCCGGAGCTTACCATGCTGAGCTGCTTGAAGACCTAGGAAGAGAGACACACAGGTGAGACTTGGGGAAGCCTTACCTGCCTGGCCCGGCTTTGGCGGAGGGGGCAGGTTAGGGGACAGGCCCTGGGGCCCTTGCCTATGACTCTGTGGCTACCTCACCAGCCCCTCCCAGAATGAAAATATTTATATGAGGTCAAGAAACAGCTTTTATTAGAACCTATTCAGAGCATATGCTCAGTAATTAATTATCTTCCCTCAGCTGTGCTCAGCACTCCAGGGCCCTGGCCATCCCTCCTCCAGGCTTCAGAACCCCCAATTCCTGCCCTCACCCCTGAGTCAGGGAGGCAGCCTATGTAAGTGGAGAGCATTAGCTTAATTGTGCCCTCAGCCAAGGAGGCCTAAGAGGAAGGATTAGAGGCCTGTGTCATGTCCCAATGAGAGAGGGCTCTGAGAGATTGAGACTCACCCCACCCATTCCAACGACTCAGACTCCTCCACCTTTCCAGAAACTGCCACTCTACCAAAGAGTCCCCTGCCCTGACTCTTCCCCATAATAGGCACACACAAACACACCCATTGAGCATCTGAGCCAGGAGAGATGGGACATATGTAAGACAGGGGAACTGAGGCTAAAGGGCTTCAGAACTTGCCTAAGGTCTTCCTGGAAGTAGAGAGGCAAACAGGCAAAGGGTACACACACAGGCATTATGACAGTTCCTGCAGACAGACTGTAATCCAGCTCAACAAATCACACCCATTTTGACACAGGCAGCCACATACATCTTCCCGCATACACAGCCAGACAGTTACATCACTACAGGTAGAGTGTCATGCAGGCAGTCCTCCTCACACACACCAAGCTGCAGAGGCTGGTGGGGCAGTGTCCCCTGGACCCTCACCAAAGCACTTCCCCACCCACTCAAACACAAGTGGCTCACCCTCTATGAGGACCACAGCTCCTAGGATAAGCAGTCCTGGTCCCCAGCTCTGCTTCATTGCTGCTCCAGGCCACTCTGCTGCCTGTGCTGTGGTTCTCAGAGAGGCCACCTGGGTCTCCATAGCTCCACCTCTGCTCCACCCCCAGTTGGCAAGGAGTCAGGTGTCATTGCTTTTCCTGGGCTGGCAGGGAGCCAGTGGCTCCTAGTTCTGGGACTGTGACTGTGTGACCCTGGGCTATTTATTCACCAACTTTGCTGGGCCTCAGCCATGGCCAGAATACCTGGGTTCAAATGCCAGTTCCCCGACTTACTTGGGTAACCTTGGACAGTTAGCCTGTCTGGAAAACTCAGGATCTTTTTAACGTAAAAATACATAGACTAGAGCCTGGCATAGAGTAAACCTGCTCTCAGCATGGAAGTTATCCTCCTGTAACTATGAAGAGTACGATGGGCAGGCCCTCCTAGTTCTTACTTTTCATTTCAGCTTCCCCAGCCCTCACGCAGGCCTAGGTGCAAGTGGATTCCATATACCTTCTCCCATCGTGCTTCAGATACAGTGTGTTCAGAGCTGGCTGTCAAGGGGCCAGGGCTCTCTGCTACTTGCTATGAGACTGGCACATCTCAACACCTCTCTGGGCCTGCTACCTTTCTCACATTCAGGGTTACAGTGGCGCCCACCTTTCTTGCTTGTGCTGGAACACTCAGTCAGGAGGGGAAAACATTCAGGGTGCGTCATTTTTCTCTTCCTGACTTTTAAAAAATTTTTTTTTTGATTTTTATTTTTAGACAGGGGAAGGGAGGGAGTGAGGGAGAGAAACATCGGTGTGTGGTTGCCTCTTGCGTACCCTACACTGGCGACCTGGCCCGCAACCCAGCATGTGCTCTGACTGGGAAATCGAACTGGCGACCCTTTGATTCACAGGCCAACGCTCAGTCCACTGAGCTACACCAGCCAGGGCTCTTCCTGACTTCTAACTCAAGCCAGCCCAGACTGTTCAGGAACCCTAACCCCAACACAGAGGCAGCTGTGGACAGGGTGAAGAGCACTGACACTGGAGCCAGAGGGCCCTGGTGGATTAAAATCCTAAGGGCTCTCTAACTCCCCTTCCAGGCACTAGCTGTGTGATCTCAGGCAAATTACTTAGCCTCTCTGTACCTCAGTTTCCTTATCAAGATAGGGATAATAATAGTACCTACATCATACAATTGCTGTAAGAATTAAGTGAGTTCACACATGTTTTGTTCTTCAACAGTTCTTGGCATACAGGTAAGTGCTCAGTAGATAGTAGGAAAAACAACTCTAAGACACAACCTGTCTCTGGCCTTTCAGGCTGCCAAGACTGTCTTGGGGTGGTAGATAAGGCAGCCAGGAGTTAAGGTTACGCTATAAGAACTTCCCAGCAAGCATGTGTAGAACCAGAAAGGCAGCTTGCCCTTGCAAGTGCGTGCTTGGCCCTTATAGGAGAGGAGGCCTGGCTCCATGGGCAGCACGGATGAGCTGCCAGCCTGTTTCCTGGGGGTGGGGGCTGGTGGCGCCCCAGGTCTTGCTGACTCCACATGCTGGAGAAGGAACTAACTAACCCTTCTCAGGCAGGACTTCTACTCTCCTTCTGACTCATAGCCTACCAGTCCCAGAGGAGGCAAAACTCAGGGAGGCCCAACACTTAGGATCCCTGACAGACAGGTGGCTCAGACTTGGCCAATTTAAGAAATTTTATTGCTCAGAAGCTTCCCTCCTTGGGCAGTGGCAGGAGCTCTGGAAACCAATTCTTGGGGACCGAGCCAGAGGCACTAGGCGGAGGAAAGAGTATAGCATATTTGGTCCACTGTCCTGTGTTGGGGGTATGGCGGAGGTGGGTTGTAGACTCTTCTAAGGACCCAGGCATGTCCCCCTTGGGCAAGGCTGACATGCCAAAGCAGAGCGGAAGAGGTGAACCTAGCTTGGGGTAAAGACTCAGTGCCCCTTGACCTTGTCCTGGGGTCCCTGGACTTCCCAGAAGCTGAGCACCATCAGGCCCACATTGACGGCATAGGTAGTGATGCAAACAATGCACAAATCATAGAGCACAAAGAACAGGATCCAGGCCAGGTAGACAGAACCAGCAAGAGACACTAGGGAACTCAGCAGCAGCAGGAGAGATACCCAGCGGCCCCGGAGGCAACCTGCAAGGAAAAAAGGGTCAAACATGGGCTTCAGGGACTGGCCACCTCTAGAACATTAAAACATTACCATGACTACATGGTGCCACCCAGACAGTAGAGGTTGCGGGGGAAGAGTCTCTAAAATAAGAGGGTCTGACAGGCCCCACCAAGGCCTTCATTTTCCTATCTGTTCAATGATCCCTGGGACCCAAATACTGAACTTTCCTGCTGAAATTTCATCTACATGAGATGCAGGACAATCCTTAGATTCCTACCTCTCCGCCGCTGCCAAAAAGAACTGAGTCTTTCCCACAAAACTGGTGCTGAAAGGCTCCTATTAGTTACCACCCCCAGAGTGCTCAGTGATGATCAGCTGTCAGCTGTATGAGTCCCCAAAATTGCAAGGGATGGGGCTGGGCTGGCCAAGGAAGGAAGGGCTGTCATGAAGGGGTGGGCCCTGCAAGGAAGGCCCAAGGCCAGTTACCTAACAGCAGCTGTAGCGTGTAGAAGATGCAACCGTATATGCTGTTGGATTGATTGAAGACACTGTCCGGCCCCAGCACTTGTTCCACCAGTCCGAAGCCCTGACCCCACCTGGTGGAGGGGAGGGCCCAGGTAAGGAATGTCAACCCAGGGTCTTGGGCCCTGTCCTGGAGGGGTGATTTCCAAGAAGCCACCTGTGTTGTCCCCCTTCCGATTGTCCCCATTCCTCCCATCCCAGCTTGAGGCCATGGGCCAATGACCTCCTGGTGAAGCTTCGCTTTGGCCACGTCTCGAATCTGTTTGTCTGTCTTCCCCTAGTCCCAGGCCCGGTCTGGCCATGGTTCCCTCTTAGGCTCCTCTTTTCATCCTAGACCTTCAATAATTTTTAAAAAATTTTTATTTATTGATTTGAGAGAGAGAGAGAGAGAGAGAAATATCAATTTGTTGTTCCAATTACTTATGCATTCATTGGTTGATTCTTGTATATGCTGTGACCGGGATCAAACCCACAAGATGGCAAGGTGGGAAATAACGGTTAACCTTGCATTACTGAGTTACCAGAGACTGGAAGTTGGAGGCAGAATTCTTTCTGCCCTGGACCTCTTAATTCTCTAGCTCCCTGGCCACCCATTGCCTTCCTCTGTATTCAGTCATCCCACTAACCCCAGGACCTCAAGCACAGCCATACCTGGCCATCTTATCCCCAGGCACAGCCATACTCAAGGCCACCCTGGTTTTTTCTGCTTTATCCCTCCTGCCCGGTAACCGTTATTCCCTGGAATCCAGATCCACGTGCTACTCTCCAGAATAATGTAGTCCCTAGCATCTGTATCTGCCTCCCATCCCGCCCTGCATTCCTATCTCTGACACACCCACACCCGATCGCCCGGCCAGTGCCCCCTTGAGCATCCCGGCCCCCCCATGCATCCACTTCCTGGCACGCCGATCCCAGATTCCAGAATCATCTGGCAACCGGGCCGCCATGCACACCTGGTCCCCATGCACCGCTCCCACGAGCAGTCTAGTACCCCAAGCCTTCCACTCCTGTGCACACCTGGAGGAGAAGACGCGCGAA
The DNA here is from genome assembly GCA_004026545.1 of Mormoops blainvillei. Classification (NCBI taxonomy): domain Eukaryota; kingdom Metazoa; phylum Chordata; class Mammalia; order Chiroptera; family Mormoopidae; genus Mormoops; species Mormoops blainvillei. The sequence continues at coordinate 62,110 of PVJD01004264.1, forward strand.
CAACTGATGGCAGTGCCCACATCGCAGAGCGCACGGTAATCCCGGTCTCGGGCACGCGCCGCCTTCACATGCAGCGCGTAAACAGAGAGTACTAAGCCTGTGAGGCACAGTGTGAGCCTCACCCATCCGGGGCTTCTGCAGATAGAGCCCATATCTCCAGGTCTCTCCAGGAGCGCCAGCCGCGGAGAACCAGCCACGGAGCAGGGGCGGGGCAGGGTATGGCCACGCCCCCTCCCGCCCCTCTGGGTGAGGGACATCCTGGTCTCCCACCGTCTGATCCAATTGGGTTTGCTTAGGACCGGATAGGCTGCTGGCGAGGTAGGAAAACAGGGAGGAATGTTGTTACAGGAAAATCAGATTAAAGGTCATGGGTGGGTAATTACGGACTAGGTGGCGTGCCACGCATTATGGGACTTGTAGTCTGAGCGGTCTCTATGCCTCAAGGGAAATGGAGTCTCTGGAGTTTTAAAAATTACGTATGCTTATTAATTATAGCTAACAGTATATAGGAGCGAGTACCCCTTCCCCGAAAGCGGAAATGTCTTCTGGAGGGCGGATCCCTTGTAGTACAGGCTTCCCACGCTGGGCGAGTGCTCTAGGAACCCATCTGAATCAGTGTACTAGCTGGTGTTGCTGTGAGAGGCTGCCGTTTGGCTTCTGCAAATTTTTTTTGAAGACCCTTTCAACCCTTCGCCCATTCATAGTGGGTTACTGAGGAGCGCACCTGCCCACACCCTGCTGAGTGTTCAAAAGTTTTTAACTAAAAACGGCATGACCCCCGTGCCCCATCCTCCCTATTCACCAGATCTCCCCAGAGTGACTTTCTCTCTACTCCACCCCACCCCATGAAAAAAGTCCTCAAAGGGAAATGTTTTGCCGATGTGGAAGAGGTAAAACAAAAAATGGCAGGAGCCCTAAAAGGCATCAAAATCAACGAGTTCAAAAACAGTTTTGAGCAGTGGAGAAAATGCCTCGATAGGTGTATTGCATCAAATGGAGAGCACTTTGAAGGCGACTGAAGTTTAAACATGTAAGAATAAATACACCATATTTTATAAACAAATTCATGTTTTTTGGGTCCCTCCTCCCCTCGCCTCTCCCCCCCTCCCCTTCCCTTCTCGTTCTCTCTCCCCTTCCTCCCTCTCTCCCTCATTTCTAGCTCTATTACTTCAGCCACAATCTTGACAGTATCCTAGCCTCTTTTCTACTGTGGTGCTCACCTGGCAAAACCTGAGCCTGGACCAATCCAACTGTCACTCCTTTCGAAGCTTACTGTGGGCTAGGTGAATTCTCTCCTTCTTTCCCATCTGCATTGAAATTTGCTTCTCTTTTCTGTTTTTAGAAACAGCAGCGAATCTCTCTTTACAATCAAGTTTCGGTGAAGATCCTACAGTTTTAATCTCTACGTCTTCCTTGCTGCCCAGGACACTATAAAATAGCTCCTGCCCCCAACACTACCCCAACTAATGGCTGGTGTCATCAGGGCACTAAATCCAATGGACATTTTTCAGTGTTTATCAGGCTTGACCTCCCAACAGTATTAGTCACTATAGTGCACTCCTCCCTGGGAACTTTCTTTTTTCGTGTCTGTAATATGCCACTCTTCTGCTAGCCCATGTCCTTTCTCTGGCTGCTGCCTCTCAGACCCACTTCTCTTCTTCCAGAGAGTACGATTGGCAGAATAACAGCCTCCACAAACATCCATGCCCTAATCCCTGTGACCTGTGAATATGTTAGGTTACATAGCAAATGGGAATTAAAGTTGCAGGTGGAATTAAGGTCACTAATATGCTGATTTTAAAAGAGAGATTATCCCGTGGGTCCAATGTAATCACAAGGGTCCTTAAAAGTGAAAAAGGGGCTGCAGAACAAGAGAGTCAGAGGGAGGTATGACTACAGAAGAAAGGCACAGTGAGATGCAACATTGCTGGTTTTGAAGATGGAGGAAAGGGGTTATGAGCTAAGGAATACATGTGGCCTCCAGAAGCAAGAAAGGACAAAGAAATAGATTCTCCCCTAGATTCTCCAAAAAGGAATGGCTGACATCTTGGTTTTAGCCCGGTGAGACCCCTGTCAGACTTCTGAACTATATAACTGCAAGACAAGAAGCTCATGTGCGAAGAGACTACAGAGTGGCATGAATACCAGGAGGCAGGAATCTCAGAGGACTTATTGCTGTTCAACGAATCACCACCAAAAAAATGGCATAAAGCAATAACAATTATTTTATTTTCCCTCATAGTTTTTATGGGTTATGAATTTTGGGAGAGAATTTTGGCTGGGCAGTTCTGGCTCACATAACTGCAGTCAGATGATAGCTAACACTGGAACAGTGAGAGACTAAAGCAGCTGAGGGATAACCTAGCAGCTCACTCTCTCTCCTTGTAGTCTAAGGGTCTATCCATGTATCCATATAGTCTCTCTGTAGGGGGCTAGTTTGGGCTTTTTCATAGCCTGGCAGCCTCCAGGCTATAATAGCCAGCTTTCGAAATTGTCCTCAGTGATTTCTACCTCTTGCTTCTCATACCACTGTGTAGTCTCTTCCCACGCTAAATAGGGCTGACGTGACCCAAGAGGGTAATACAGGTATGAATGTCTCACTTTTAAAGCTGTTGTAGAGATATTGTGGCTCCCATCTTGCTTCCTCTCAGATCACTCATTCTGAGGGAAGCCAGCCATAGATAACAGGAACACTCAATTTCAATAGCTCAGAGAATAAAGCCCAATATCTCCCTCATTTTTTAAACAAATGTTTAGTGAGCACCTGTTATGTGCCTGGATTAGGGGTGGAGATAAATTAGTACTGCACACAAATATTCATGCTCTGGTCTTACATTTTATAAGAGGAGAAGAAAATGAGCAATATAATAAATATATAAAGTATATAGTATGTTGGTGGTGCTAAAAGCTATGGATAAAAATAAAAAGTAGAGCACAGTGAGGGGGACGGAGATGATTGCAATTTTAAATAGGTCAGGGTATGCTTCATTAAGTTGACATTTGGGCAAAAGCTTGAAGGACACGAGGGAGTATGCTATGTGGCTATCTAGGGGATGCTCCACGTAGCGTGAACAGCCAGTGAGAAGCTCTGAGGTGGAATGTGCCTGATATGTTTAGGGAACAACAGGGAGGCCAGTGTGGCTGAAGCCAGTGAGTGTTGGGAGCGGTGAGAAACCAGAGGAAAGTGGGGATTGGTGGTGGGGTGGTAGCTTTCTGGGCCTGAGTTCTCTCACTGTAAAATAAGTAGAGTGATAGTACTTACCTCAGAGTGTTGTTATGAAGATAACATTAGTACATATAAGGCTCTTAAAAGAGTGTTTTGGAAGAGGGATCGTGGGGTGCATGGGCAATCGCCGCCGCCGGGAGGCAGCAACGTGTTCGGACCGAGCGCTCGTCCAGGCGGAGTCAAACCAGGTGAGGTCGTTCGCAGGCGCCTGATGCCTCTGTGCCAGCCACAGCAGCCTGCTGGCGTATGGGGTCCACACAGCGGCTACGTGAGCGCCGAGTTCTGGCACACCGCAAGCACTCCGAGCCCCTGCTTCTCTGCGCATGCTGTCCTCCTGGCCCGAACACCCTTACCTCTCCCTTCTTCCATGGGCTCAAGCAGTGCCTGCCTCCGGAGACCCGTGGCCTCGTGGCTTTACTCCAGGATATTGCTGGGATGCTGGAGAAGAAAGGGTGGGGAGGGGTGGAGGGCGACGAGGAACTCCAGAGACTCGGGGAGGCCCTTCCTCATGGTCTTTGTAGATCTTCCCCCAGTTCCTCAGGTAGGCCAGCCATGGTGAAGGGTCCTAACTCTGCTGAAGGTTCAAGACAGCCTTTGGGCTCCAAAGATGTCATGTGCCTCACTTAACCTTTTTTTTTTCCTTTTTTTCCCCCAAATTTAAAAAATTTAAAAATATTTATAAAATACATAATCACGGTAAAGAAAAATCCAATCAGTACAAATACACACACTGAAAAGTTTCCCATCATCTCTTGCTTGGAAAAAGTAATTGTCTTTTCACTGGTTTCTCTGCCTTTGGTTTCACTAATCCTCACCCTCCCAATCACGGAGGGTTCTAACCTGACAAGTTAAAAAATTTCAGTGGCTTTTTACTACCTCAGACAAGTGCAGACTCTTTACCCTTTATGATCTGACACTGGACACCCCATTCAGATCCTCTCCTTCCCAGTCTCCATGTGGCTGCAGCCGTATCCTCAGACTATCCCGGCTAGTCTCTCTGTTTTGCCATCATGCCCTCCCCGCCCCGCCCCCCCGACCCCGTTCCCGTGCCTGGCCAAGTCCTACTCAAGTTGCAACCTATCTGATGCTCCCACAGTCTGCTGTGCAGCCCTCATCACAGCTGATGACACTGAAACTGTTTTCAGGACAGGGAAGGTTTGTTGGTTGGTTGGTTGGTTTTAATTTTATTCAGCACCCAATCTCTTCTGGCACAGAAAAGTCATCCAGTGTTAGTTGCAGGCATGAAGGAATGAAAATGAATGATAATATCTAATACTTAAACAATGCTAATTCCGCGCCTGACATTGTTCCAGGCACATTACATATATAAATTCACATAACCACACAACAACCCCAAGATTGCTACACCCTCATTTTTACTAATACAGAACTTAAAAGCATTGAGCAGTTTAAGTAACTTGCCCCAAATAAAAAGTGGCTGAGCTGGGGTTTGAACTAGACAGCCTGATTTCCAACAGATAAATCAAGAACTGGAAGGAGAAAGCCAGACCTCAGGGAAGGAATCCAGGTAGGGTTTGGTCTGTGCTCTTTACATCTAAGGATCTTCTCGCTCTCTAGCGTTTCTCCCTCAGGGAGCCCATTTTATTAAACTAGGGCACAGAAGGCTAGGGAGACCACAGATAACTCCGGGAGCTCTGTGGAGGGAGCCGTGATATTTATTCGGAGGTTCGGGAGCAGGGTCGGAGCCAGGATGGGCTGGCAGCCCAGGTGCCAGCCCTCCACTCCAAACTACAACTCCCAGGAGTCACCGGGTGCCCACAACCCCTGCGGCGTCACAGCGGCAGAGGGCGAGGGCTGCTCCGCTAGCCCGGCCCGTCGACTGTCGGGCCGTTCCGCTCGGACTCCCGCCCTGGCTCTGGCCCCGCGGTAAGTGGAGCAACAGGCGTAGACTCTGGCCGCGGAGGCTTCGCAGTGCGCACCCGCAACCTCCGCCATTGTCCTGGACCGCGGGAGTGGGTGGGATGCAGGGCTGGCATCTACTATATCGGGGGGATCCAGGCCGAACCAAGTGACCTGCCGAGAGGGAACCCAGACGGGGATTCCGGTTCGCAGCTTCGATGCAGCCGGCCCTCGGGCGTACAACGATCTGTGGCGCACGTACGCAGGCCTGGCGGGTGTAGGGGAGTGAGAGATGGCGGGTATGCCGGGTCTGGAGGCGCTGGATAGGGGTCGTCCCACCCCCTGAACGAGGGTGCCCAGGGGCCTGGGCGAGATTTTGAGCTGGACGGGTCTGAGGATCTTCTTCGCTCTAGACCAGCAGATAGAGCCTCATATTGAAGACTAGAAGCTCCGGAAAGCAAGGTTGTCCAGGTTCGGCCTGTGTGTGTGTGTATGTTTGGGGAGGTGGTTGAATGGGTTAGGGTTAGGGAGATTGCCCAGGGTCTTAGGATACCAGTGCCTACCTGGAGAGATGTGTGGGTCGTCTGGATTCTATCCTTACAACTCCTCCTTTCCCCCGCCCCGATAGATGGGAGCTGCTCCCTGGGGCTGAGCTGGTCAGCATCCTTCAGCAGCCCTCGCCCCTGAAGTCAAGAGAAGAGCCCCTGCCTAGCCACACCTCCCTTACCCCGTTTGGGGGTCGCCTCCGTCTATCCAGTCCAACAAAAGAACAGGACGATGATATTAGCATCGGTGCTGGGAAGTGGCTCCCGGGGCGGGCCTCCACTTCGGCCCTTCCTTGGGCCTGCACTCTTGCTCCGGGCCCTCTCCACATCAGCCACGGATACTCACCACGTGGAGATGGCAAGGGAGCGCTCCAAGACTGTTACCTCCTTTTACAACCAGTCCGCCATTGATGTGGCAGCAGAGAAGGTGGGCAGCTGGGGCAGTGAGGCCCGGGTCCGAAGCTGGAGTGGGTGTCTAGGGAAGGGGTGGAACTAATATGGCAGGGCGAAGTGTTGGAGATCCAGTGCTCAAGCCCCATCTGCCCCTCCAGCCTTCAGTCCGCCTCACTCCCACCATGATGCTCTATTCCGGCCGCTCTCAGGACGGCAGCCACCTTCTGGTAAGATTCCTGCCCACTGCTTTTCTGTTGGTCCCTGGAGCTCTGGCCCAGCCACTGAGACCCTAGCCCTGCCTTCCTTCTTTTTTTCTTCTAGAAAAGTGCCCGGTATTTGCAGCAAGAGCTGCCAGTGAGGATTGCTCACCGCATCAAGGGCTTCCGTAGCCTTCCTTTCATCATTGGCTGTAACCCCACCATACTACATGTGGTAAGGTGGTCTGGGGAGGAGGGGGGCATGGGTTGCCCTAGTAGAGGGGACCTTAGATCAGCGTGCCTACCATCCAAGGGGCAAATGGGGCAGTGGGCCCAGGGCGACAGGTTTGCCAGCCTAAAGGTTTCATGATCAATCATAAAGGACTCAGACCCAAGCCTTCAGAGACCAAGGCTGCATATTCATGGAGGCTTGAAAGGCCCTTATGGTGGTCTGAACCTAGTGAATTGGGGTGATGGCAGTCCCCTTGGGTTGGCATAGGTATTTATTCTCTACTCAGTGCCCACAGCATCCTTGTGAATTCTGACACCTCTTCCTTGCAGCACGAACTGTACATCCGTGCCTTCCAGAAGCTGACAGACTTCCCTTCGGTGAGGGCTGGGCCAGGACAGGGTGAGGGGTTGAGAAGTCAGGGCTGAACCATCCATGCTCATGACTCTGTGGCTTGCAGATCAAGGACCAGACGGATGAGGCCCAGTACTGCCAGCTGGTGCGTCAGCTACTGGATGACCACAAAGATGTGGTGACCCTCTTAGCTGAGGGCCTACGTGAAAGCCGGAAGCACATAGAGGTCAGGGGCAGTGCACTGGGGTCCTGCTGGTGGGGGGGCCTGGGAAGGGCATAGCATTCCAGAGGCCCCACTGTTTCTAGGATGAGAAGCTTGTCCGCTACTTCTTGGATAAGACACTGACTTCTAGGCTTGGGATCCGCATGTTGGCCACACATCATCTGGCACTACATGAGGACAAGGTGGGGCGTTGGGACCTGAGATCCACCTGGGAATGTCAAATGAGGCAGAGGGGACTGAACCAGGGGCCAACTGGGCGGGGGATCTGGGCAAGGGCTTGGGGCGGGGCTTGGGGCCACTTCAGCAGTCTGGAGGTTTCAAGCATTTGATGGCTGAAATGTGGGTAGAGGGCTACCTTGTCCTGATCTTCTTTCTCCTGCCAGCCTGACTTTGTTGGCATCATCTGTACTCGCCTCTCACCAAAGAAGATTATTGAAAAGTGGGTGGACTTTGCCAGGTGAGGCTCAAACAGCTAAGGGGGGTGGATGTCTTCAGGAAGGGAAAGCTTGGCTCTGAGCCCTTGCCTGGGGAATGGTCTAGGAGAGGGTTTCTCAACTGTGGCACAATTAATATTTTGAGTTAGATAATTCTGTTCTGTGAGGGGTTGTCCTGTGCTTATTAGGATGTTTAGAAGGATCCCTGTCCTCTACTTACTTGATGGCAATAGTACTCCCCAGTTGTGACAAACAAAAATGTCTTAATTTCCCTGGGTGGAGGGCCAGGCATGGAGAAAGAAGCATGTCCAGTTGAGAACCACTGGTGTAGGTCTGAACTCTTGCTCCTACCCGCAGACGCCTGTGTGAGCACAAGTATGGCAATGCCCCCCGCGTCCGCATCAATGGACATGTGGCTGCCCGGTTCCCCTTCATCCCTATGCCATTGGACTACATTCTGCCTGAGCTGCTCAAGAATGCCATGAGGTGGGCTTGCTGGATATGTGAAAGAGGTCAGATAAGAACTGGAATGAGGCTGGGATACCACCATCTACTACTGGTCTTTCCCTCCTGTACAGAGCCACGATGGAAAGTCACCTAGATACTCCCTACAACGTCCCAGACGTGGTTATTACCATTGCCAACAACGATATTGATCTCGTCATCAGGTTTGCCCTGAGTGGGAGTTGGGTTGGGGTGGGCGAGGGGTTCCAGGCTCTATGACTTGATATATGACCTCAAGCCAGTACCTGCCCCACTCTGAGATTTGGTTCCCTAGTGAGACAAGATATTCTGCGGTCCTGAGATTGCCATGAGCTGGATAAGAATGAATCCAGGCCCAGCTGCCCTGTCCCTGTTAGCAACTGAGGGGCCTAGAATGGGGAAACAGGAGTAGCCAGTCTATGATGCTGGGCTGAGAATGAATGTCAAATCCTGTGAGAAGGTATTAAGCAGTAGTGGCCCAGGCAGACGTGAGGACAGAGAAATACAGCTTAAAAAGACCAAGGTCCAAGGGTCTAGGTGGACTACATTCCACCTTTGGGTAGAAAGGACAGGATGTCACGGTCTGCCTGGGAGGTAGTGAGCCTCCCAGTCAAGCTGAGCCAGCTCCTATTATTGACGTCCTGCCAGGATTTCAGACAGAGGCGGAGGAATCGCTCACAAAGACCTGGATCGGGTTATGGACTACCACTTCACTACAGCTGAGTCCAGCACCCAGGATCCCCGGATCAACCCACTCTTTGGCCACTTGGACATGCACAGTGGGGGCCAGTCAGGACCTATGCATGGGTGAGACCCCACCTGGCCATTAAGGAGGGGTGCAGGGCTCCAGTAGACTTAAGCCTCTGAAGCCTCTATCTTGTCCCCTACCCCCACCCCAGCTTTGGCTTCGGGCTGCCCACATCACGGGCCTACGCAGAGTACCTTGGTGGTTCCCTTCGGCTGCAGTCCCTGCAGGGCATTGGCACAGATGTCTATCTGCGGCTCCGTCACATCGATGGCCGGGAAGAAAGCTTCCGCATCTGACCCCAACACCCTTGGCCTGCTCACCTGCCAAGCATGGGCCAAACACCCTGCCAGGACCTTCTGAGCCAGACAGGGTGCCACCCTGCTCCACACGCTGCTGCATCTTGGGTCTTAGGGCCCCAAAGAGATGGACTTACATGGAGCCTGGCACCACCCCTCCTCAATAGGGTCCACTGCTTCCCTGTCTCCAGGCCTTGGAGGGAGGAAGTGGGGACCCTTGAGGCCTCCAGCACCAGCTTCATCATTCTCGTTCCTGGGGAACCCCATTTTGACCTGCTGTTTGTTATTAAAGTTCACGTTCTGAATGCCCTCTTGGCCCCCATGTGGGGAGGGCAGGTGAGCTTTTGTTTCTGACCCTTTTCAGGCTTCCTGGGCCCTTGGGTTCAAATAATTCATACCCAGTCTGTTAACTGTCCTGACAGCCTGGCAGACCAGGAGTAGAATTGGCCCCAAGTCTCCTGCACATTTGGTTTGGCGGGAGTGGGGGTGACTCTTGTCAGCTGTACGAAGATCTTTCATTCATTTCATTAACAAATGTTTCTGCTTCCCAGATAACATTGAAGGCCCAGGCTGACCCAGCCTCAGGCCTCAGTTCTGACTCTTCCCTTCCTGGCAGTCACAGGTTCTGGAGGTGAAGGTCACCAGACTGGGCAACCTCCTAAGCCACCTGATTCCTGAGCCCAAGTAAGGTTAAAAATACTGCCCAACACCTGTGCCTATTGCTGCCAAGGAAAGGAACACTCCAGATTGTACCCTGGCAGGCCCCAAGGATGGTGGGGCCCTGGCAGGGAGGGTAAAGGGGCTCCACAGAGCAGGCGGGGCCTCTCTGCCCATCTTGCCAGGGGAGGAGAAGAAAGGTCCAAGAGCCTGCTTGGTGGGACTGCTGATGGAGGTAGGGGATTGGGGGTGGGGGGTGGGGATAGGAAACCAGTGACATGCCAGGCTGAAAATCCTGCTGGCTGCAGTGCAGGTGGGTGAGGCTGGAGAAGTAAGTGGCAGCAGTCAGGGTGTAGGGTGTAGGGTGTAGGGCTTTATCTGTACAGCCAAGAAGCAGGAGCTTTATCCTGGAGGCAGCAGGGATCCATGCATGTGTTTTAAGCTAGGAAAGGATGTATCAGGTTGGGCTCCCTAGAAGCAGACCCTGAGGGAGATTTGCATCCAAGTGATTTGCTGAGAAGATGCTCCTGGGAGTAGGAGAAGCAGGAAAGGGAAGGGCAGGGGGCCAGGCAAGGATCTCAGACAAAAGTCCAGAGCCAGTAAGTTCTTCCACAGAGTTGGAAGGAAGAGAGCTAAGCTCCCCAGACACTGGCTAGTGTCTGTATTGGGAGGTACTTGAAACAGTTTCCAGTGATTTCAGGCAAAAACACCTCTTAGCCAGAGGGGCAGTTCACCAAAGGAGAACTTCTGGTGCTGTATTTTGAAAGCACGTAGAATGTAATCTGGGCACAGAGAAGCACAAAAAGAGATTCCAAGAGATTTGGGCGAAACATCTATACAGTTCTTGGAGAAAAGTCATATTTGTGCATTAGAACCACCACAGGTGGCCGGTGGATATAAGGGGGAACAGTGAGGAGGCTGGTGGAGTGACCCTGCTCAGGGATTTATAAAGCCTAGGGTAATCCTGAACTAGAAAGGACAGCATCCCTATTTGAAGATGTCAGGTGAAGTCAAAAGTTAAGCACCAGAACCCTGGGTAGAAAGAATAACAATCTTGAAGATGGGGGATGCAGTGGAGAATGGGAGAAGACATTACAATTTTAATTTTTTATTCCTTCTATTTTTTAATGCTGCCAGACACCTGGCATTCACTGCCCCCCCCCCCACCAAACTCCATTTCTCAAAAGCCAAGTTACCAGCACTTACACTGCCAACCCCTACAAAGACCTAACTTAGATATTTCTTCTTTTTTTAAAGATTTTATTTATTTTTTAGAGAGAGGGAGAGAAATATTGATGGGTTGCCTCCCACCGCCCTCAACAATGGACTAGGCCTGAAACCCAGGCATGTGCCCTGAGTGGGAATCAAACTGGGGACCTTTCGCCTAGCCCGATGATGCCCTACCAACTGAGCTACACCAGTCAGGGTGGATATCTCTTGATCTGTAGCCTCTGAGTCCCATCCTCAGGCCCTGAGCATTTCACCATTCTTAGAATTGTTTCTGTCTGGGTCTAATAACCAACTTATAAGTAAAAAAAGATTCAGAGAGTGGCCAAAAGGGATGCTTAGAGCACCTACCCTGTCTGGCACTGTACCGCCTACTTTATAAACATACATAAGAGGTATTATACAGTTTAACCCGTACCAGTGTTCTGAGAATGGACACACTTGTACAACTTACCCAGAGTAGGGTCAGAACCCAGGATTCCTCACTCGCTGAGCCCAAGACTTCTCCATTATGTCCACTGCCTCTGGCTAGTTTTTGTTCAGGGGATGTCTGGTTTGGGGGTCCTGGTCCACTCTTTAGAAAGGCTTGATTCTGCTAAGAGTGATTTATTGGCTGTCCCTGGACATACTCTTCCTGCTTCCCCCACCCCAACTGTATTCTTTAACCGCTCTGAACAAGGAAGGCCTTTTCTTCAATATTCAAAAAAAGGGATGACCAGTATAAGGCTGGAGAAAGTGGCGGCGCAGGGGTGTTAATTCCAGGCCCACAGCCCTAAAATCGGACAGCCAGGGAAGCTGTTCTGGGTCCGCCCGGTTAAAGTGGAAACAGCGCCCTCTGAGAATTGGCACGTCTTGGCTTCCTTAGGCACCACGGCCTTTAAAAAGATCAAGCTGAATCATCACATCAGGAAAGACCTCTCCTCAGCTCTAGGGCGCAGCCATTCTTCCATTCGGAAAGAAAGGAACTCCAGGACAGCTGGCACAGTAAACGGCAGGCTTGTCCTGACATCCCGGAGACGGCCACACTAACCAATGGAGATTTGCCACATCTCAGGCCCCACCCCTAAGCCAGCGCGGCCTCCGCCACGCGACGCTGACCCGGAGTCAAATGCGCTGTGCGGCGCTGGATTCTGGCGTCATTTCCAGTACAGCGATGGCGGCTCAGGGGGCAGCCGCTGCCGTTGCGGCGGCGACTTCAGGGGTCGCCGGGGAGGGCGAGCCCGGGCCCGGGGAGAATGCGGCGGTTGAGGGGAATGCCCCGTCCCCGGGCCGCATCTCTCCGCAGACCCCGGCGCGCGGCGAGCCGGAAGTCACCGTGGAGATCGGAGAGACTTACCTGTGCCGACGGCCTGATAGCACCTGGCGTGAGGGCGGAGTCCAGGGCCAGAGGGCGGTGTTTACAGGGCGGGGTCCGGGCAGTGATGGTTCTGTGAAGAGCTGGGAGGAGTGAGGGGCGGAGCTTGGGGAAAGAACGCGGAGTTTCGGGACATCCTACAAATCCCTCCTGTGAGGGGCTTGTTTGTCACCAAATTCTTGTGTGTATAGAGCTCCCATCCCACTCCCCTTGCCCAACGTTAGGCTTCACTCTCTTGGTAACCTTGCTTCCTTACTGGTCTGTCCTCTCTCTGCGATTTCCCCTTCTATTTGTCAATATAGCCGCTTGCGAAAAGGACCTCCCAGAACTCAGAAACGACCTTCCCCTCCTCTCTTCCCCTCCTCTCTTCCCCTCCTCTCCTTCATCCCTCCCCTCCCCTCCCCATTGCGTAGAATGACGTTTATCTTTGTGACCTCTCTGGTTTCCAGCGACCCCTAGCAAAGACTGTTACCAGACCAGACCGCTTTATACCCTTTGAAGACCTTTTGCCACCTGTGCCCTCTGCTTGGAATGCCTTTTCTTCCCTTTCTCCTTGCTCATCTGCCTAACTCCTTACCATTCATTTAACACAGAATCCCCCTGTGATACCATTCCTGATTCCCCTCAGGCAAAGTGAGTCATTCCCTTCTGTATGTTTCTGCAATATTCATACCTCAGCTATGGTATATGTGACGTTCTTGTCATTCTATCTGTGTCCTCCCCAATCAAAGTGCAAGCTTCCGGAGGGCAGGACTGCTTGTGATTCATTGTCATGCCCTCTGTATCCAGCAACAGCACAGCATAGGGCCAGACAGGCAGTGGTTGCCTTCCTCATTTACTGAATGGTCTGCTAGTTGTCAGTCACTCTGCTAAAAGCTTTAGAGGCATTAACTCACCCTTTGAAGTGGGCACTATTATCTCTCTTTTACAGATGAAGAAACTGAGGCTCAAAAAGTCAAAATAACTTGCTCAGTTAAAATAGCTAGGAAATGGGGAGCTGGAATTATATAAAAACCCAGACTGACTCCAGAAGCAACCCTCATGACCTCTGAGCAAATAAACAACTAAATAAAGTAAAGTAAACATTGAATTTGAGTCAGGTTTAAGCTCAGTTAAGTGTTAGCTCTTCCTATTTTTCAAATCTGTGAGCCTGGGTAAGCCTCAGTTTTCTCAAATGTAAAATAATAACAGTCCCAACCTGGTGTACCTCGCAGGCAGTGATTGAATTGAATGGCAGGTGTGAAAAGGTGAGGTCAGTTTTCATGTGAAATCTGGAAACAGCCTCTCGGTGTTCCAGCTCTGCCTTTCTGATGATCCTAGCCTTTATTCTTCACAGATTCTGCTGAAGTGATCCAGTCTCGAGTGAATGATCAGGAGGGCCGAGAGGAATTCTATGTACACTATGTGGGCTGTGAGTGACTTGGGGTATGTGGGCCTGGGTGGAGGGAGAAGGGTGGAAGGGCAGCACCCTCATGGCACATCCTCACAGTTAACCGGCGACTAGACGAATGGGTAGACAAGAACCGGCTGGCGCTGACCAAGACTGTGAAGGATGCTGTGCAGAAGAACTCAGAGAAGTACCTGAGCGAGCTGGCTGAGCAGCCTGAGCGCAAGATCACTCGCAACCAAAAGCGCAAGCATGATGAGATCAACCATGTGCAGAAGGTCCGGGCGCCCTCCCTCCCCCACAGCCCCAGGAGGCTCAGCTGCCTCTGCCAACTCCTTTGGGGTCCAGTGCCAGAACCACAACAGCCCCATTTCTTAAGCTCCTACAGTGTGTCAGAGACTTTACCCACCTCTTCTCATGTACTTTTCCCAGATGAGAAAACTGAGGTTCAGAGAGGGCAAGGGCTTGGCTATAGTCGCAAAGCAAGGACATGGCACAGCTGGGACTGGAGCTCAGGCCTCCTGAACCCATGGCCTGTTTTGTCTCCTATTAGTTGTGCCACGTTAGACAAACCAACTTGAAGTTCAAAGGGAAGGAAGAGAGTGAATGATAATTGGGCACTTGCTATTGCTCAGAACCATGTCGAGTATTGTATGTGTGAAAACTCATTATGTCCCCCTTAACAGCTCAATACCATGGGGCGAAAGTAGGTTTATAGTTGTTTGTATGGAAAATAATAGAGTAATTAATAAATAATAAAAGGATAAACTCTGTGTTTCACATACTCACAACCGTAAACCTGCTTTTTCCCCACCCTGTATATATTTTTTGTAGATGAGGAAACAGGCTCAGAGAGGTTAGGTAACATACCTAAGGTCACAAAGCTATTAAAAGGGTGGGCTGGAATTAGAATAATAATGGCAAGCATTTATTGTCTTGGGACCCAAAGTCTGTGAGGGAGGTACAGATAGGTTTAGAAGCCCAGTCAAGAATTAGATTTGCCATTGTCCTACTCGGGCCACAAATCCTTAACCATGGCTTTGACACATCCTAGAGACTCAGGCCACTTGTTTCCAAAACCTGGATTCTTTTCATCAAGCCTCCTGCCTCTGGTGGGTTACTTTTCTCCCACTCTGAGCCCGTTTCTTGGTTTGTAAGATGGGGAATGGAAGAGAACTGGATTTATAGAGCTCTCAAAGCACACTGAGATTCATTAGTTTTGACTAATGCGGTTTGTTCCGTCTAAGTGCGCCTGTGCTTTGTAGCGGTGCTTTTCACCTGCGGGCACATCTGTTAATAGATTACCAAATTAGTTCAGTGGGCTGTGACCAACATTTAAATTTTCAAGATGGAAGAAAAAATAGGATAAACTAGAAAATATCAGCATGCATTGTACTTTATTAAAGGTAAGTATTATTTTGAGTTTTTATTTCACATACAAATACATGTATGTATATACATAGACATTAACTAATTGACAGTTCTAACTGCACTTCCTACGGTGGTTTGTAATAAAAAACAAAACAAAACAAAAAGTCATTTGAAATTCCCTGAACTAGAAAGACCCCTCCAGGTCTACGGCAGCACTGTCCAATTAACCTTCCTGTGATAAATGGAGATATTTTATATCTGTACTGTTCATTAGAGTAGCCAGTAGCCACATGTGGCTCTTAAGAACTTGAAATGTGTTTAGTGTACTAAGAATTTTATTTATTTAATGGCTAATGGCTACTCTATTGGACAGCACAAGTCTAGGTTTTCTCAGTTCCTCAATGAATTTGCACAGGCCAGTTAAGTCTCAGCGATGTACCTGTACACTGACAGTCAGCCAGGTGGGTGACAGTGGGCCAATGGTGATAAAATCAAAGAATGGCTAATCATGGAGTTAACAGTCAGCAAGATTCTTCAGAAGCTAATTAATGTTTAATTCTAAATAAATGGCAGCATTTAAGAAAAGTAGTGTTTTTGTAGTTCTTTAATGCATTTGCGGCAGTGGATTGTGTTTTATGAGAGTTGGGAAATGTGTTTTAAGATGGTATAGAAGGAGGAAAATCTTCCCTCATCGTTACAGGGGTTAGACTTGGGAGTTGGGCATACCAAGGGCTTATGCCCAACTGTGCTCAGTACCTTTTCTGTGACCTTGGGCAAGTGACCTCACGACTTTGTGCCTCAGTTTCCTCTTTTGTGCAGTGTAGATAATGAGCAATCGTGTCTAAGGGTTATTGTGAGAACTAAATGAAATAATGCCTGTGGAGTGCTTGGCACTTGGAATAATGGCAGGTAGGTCATCCCCAAGGGCAAATGACCTCACCTCTCCCTGCCTGTTTACTTCTCCGTAAAATAGAACTGAGTGCTGTGTATATAAGACCATATAGGCAAAGTGCTTTGTGGAAGGGGCTTCTGAGTGAAACGGCTCCTTTCTCCCTTAACTACAGGGTAAGGCTACTGTCTACTCCGGTACGGGTCATAGGCCTTCTTGGGTCCCCACTCCATTGTCAGGCTTTACTTAGTCCCTCCTTCAGAGTCTGGTCTAGGAACAGGGTGTGCTGTGAGTGCGACATGACTTGTAGTCCCTGCTTTCTAAGAACTTGGAAAATAGGGGGAGCCAGGTGGGGCAGTTAGAGGTTATTGTTGTTGGTCACTGTGTCCTGGCTTGGAAAGGGGAGGGCACAGTCTGCATTGGAAGAATCCAGTCTGGTCTAGAAGGAATGGGAATGATGCTGGGCCTCGAGGGATACGAAAGAGCATAGTGAAAACAATGGCACCTGATAGCTCACACAGTTCTACCTTACCATGCACTCACCTGGCTCACCCTCTTTCCTAGGTTGAGTAAGCATTTTCTGGCAGCAGTAGGATAAGAAAGGGTATTGAGGTGGAACTTTTATGTGCAAAGGCACAAAGCCTGGAAAAAGAAGGGTTGGTAGCAGTGTAGGTTTGAAGGGGCTCAGGCCAGAGGCTGTGAATCTGCGGAGACCCAGTCAGTTGTCCAGACCTGAGGTGGTGGCGGTGGCTATTTGGAGTAGGACAGAGAGGAGAGCTCCAGAGAGGGACTGATTCCAAAATGTCAAGGAAGTAGAGTTGACAGGACTCGGCCATTAATTGAATGCCAGTCTGAGAGAGGCAGGAATCTTAAGACAGGCACATTATTGGTCTCAGGCATTTTGACTGAGGGTGATGCTCCCATTGAGAGGGGAACCCAGGAGGAGGAACAGGCTTACATGGAGAAAAGAAAGAGTTCTTTCGTGGACTCTGAGTCTGATATGCCTGTGGGAGGGAACTCTGGGAGCAGTCCCGTGGGCAGGCATCTCCTCAGGTGTTCAGGAACGAGGTCCAGGCACATTGGGGAGTCGGCAACAGTTTCTGCTATGAGTGTGGAAGACAAGAGCCGTTATTTCATCTGTCTCACAAATTTGGCTGAGCCGGATTGATCCCATTGTAAAGCTGAAGCTCTTAATCAATCAAAGGACTATAACCAGGCCTCCTGATCCTAGCCCTGTTCATCCGGCAAAAGGTCCAGACTTGGGCATCAGGGATGTCTGGGATATATGGGTAGTCGGGCAGACACGAGAAGAGCTTGGACAAGCCAGTTTCAGAATCAGGTAAAACAAGTTAGCTGTTCCTATGATTATTGTCATTCAGGATGTGAGGTCTGGAAGACAGGTGGGAAGCACTGTGGGTTCTGGGACGGGAAGGAGATCCTGACCACCATTTCTATTCACCTCCGTCCACTGCTCTGTTCCTTCCCAGACCTACGCAGAGATGGACCCCACAACAGCGGCCTTGGAGAAGGAACATGAGGCGGTAAGCTGGGCAGGGATTCTAACTGCAGGCTCCCCCTCCCCCTGCTCCCTCTACTTTGACTGAGCCATCCACTGCCCTCCACAGATCACCAAGGTGAAGTATGTGGACAAGATCCACATTGGGAACTACGAAATCGATGCCTGGTACTTCTCACCATTTCCCGAAGACTATGGGAAACAGCCCAAGCTCTGGCTCTGCGAGTACTGCCTCAAGTACATGAAATATGAGAAGAGCTACCGCTTCCACCTGGTGAGGCCACTGGCAGGGCACTGAGACTGCAGCACTGGGAAACAGAGATGGTTTCAAAGGAGTGGAGGACAAGGAAAAGCTGCTTGTGGGTTGAGGGACCTGATTCCTGCCCAGCTGTGTCTTTGCTGGAGTGACTTTGGCCAACTTGCCCCTCCACAGACCTGTTTCTTCGACTGTGGAATGGGGACAGTTAATCCCTACTCTTACCACTTCCTTGGGTCCCTTGCCCTTCACCATATGTGTATCAAAGCCAGCTTGGTGCCAGTTTCCTCACTGCAAAAGCAGCTGCAAGCACAGTCCTCAGGTGATAAAACTGGAAGGTGTGGACAGATGGGAGGTGTTGGTACATGGGAGCTGTCAGGGTGGGGGCCTCTCAGCATCCATGCAGCGGGGTGTTTCCCAAAGGGTGGAATCTGACAAAACTGTATGCAGTTTAGGAAACACCATTGTCATGGATCAGAGCCGTCTGGAGTCCTCTAGAGCCAGGCTGACCTCGACTGGAGTCCCCTAGCTATGTGATGTTCGAGCCAGTCACCTAGCCTCTCGGTGCCTTGGTGTCTTCCTCTGTAAAATAAGCTCTGTCTCCTCAGGTTGCTGGGAGGATTACTTGATGTGGGTGAAGTGCTGAGCCCAGGATCTGCTCAGGGAAACAGAGAGAAGCAAAGATTTGCTGCAAGCCACATGGGGCAGGATGAAGGGCAGCTGGCAGAGAATTCAGGGCCTTAAGCCTCTCTCTCTTCATCCCCACCCCCAGGGCCAGTGTCAGTGGCGGCAGCCCCCAGGAAAGGAGATCTATCGCAAGAGCAACATCTCTGTGTATGAGGTGGATGGCAAAGACCACAAGGTAAGCTGGGTGACCAAGGTGCTTCGGGGAGGTGGGCGGGACAGTCGCATCCCCTGGACAGTGTTCACTGTTGTCAAAGCATAGAGGCCAGCCTTCCGGTGAACAGCCCACCGAGGCAGAGGCCTGCGGGATCATGCTTAGACTAGCACTTGGCCTGTGGCCGGTGCCTCGTAAACACATGGACTTTGGCGCCAGCCCTGGGGACGGTTTTCGTTCTTTCCCTGAGGACTTTTCTCTTGATGGGGTAGTTTAGGTTTGGGCAGTTCTGAAACCCGGAGTGGAGATTGTCATGCTTGAGACTGTTTCTAGAAGGGCTTTCTCTTCTGACTGAAGAAAAGGTGTTTGTTTTTCCCTGCTTTGTGTTAGATTTCCTGCCAGAGAGCTTCGTGTCTCTGATGGCTGACTTCCTTGTTCCTGGCAAAAAGACTCTCATAGGACAGGGTGGGGCATTTGGGATCTGCTTCACTGTTATTGAGAAACTGGCCTTTGCCTGGTCAGTCTGGGATGGTGTCATCAAATGCCCCCGTTTCCTGTGGAAGAGCAGTTAAGGGTATAAAATGAAGAGGGCAGGCTTCTGAGTGACTCCTGGTTTCACATCACCCCGTCACTTCCTAGCTGACCTTAGACAAGTTACTTAATGTTGTTTGTTCCTGTTTCCTCGTCTATAAGACAGGAGTCATGATAATATTTACCTAATAGGGTTGTTAGTGGAGTAACTGAGATAGCGATGTCACATACCTAACACGGTGCCTGGCAGCAAGTAGGTGCTTAGTAATGGGCTGTCGTTATTACTGGTGACCTGTCGTGACTCGTTGTCAACCTTGTGATAAATACCATGGGGAAGGAATACCCATTGTGAGCCTGGCCCTTGCCCGCTGCTCTGCCGCCTTGCGCATGAACAGGGGAGTGGCAGAAAGGGCTGTAACAGGAGACATGGGTATTTTTGCTGGCTCTCCATCCTGCCAGCTTCGAGGTCTCAGGCAAGCACTTCCCCTCCCGGAGCTTCAGTTTTCTTTTAAGTAAATGGGACTAGCCATGCTGGGCTCACACAGTTGTTGGGTCAAATGATAGTGAATACAAAAGGTGTCATGTACCAGAAAGACCCTTGATCTGTACCATGAAACCAACGTTAAGGTCCCGTTGTTCCTCCTGATGCCGGTGTCTGCCCTGCATGGGTGTCTGGGCCTGCACCAGGTGAGTCTCAGCAGACGAGTATGGCCGAGCAGGCAGACTGTTCAGGCTTTGGAGTTAGGCTTGAGGCATTCAGCAAATATTTACAAGCACCTAGCTTCATACCTAGCCTTGTGCCAGGTGCTGGGGACATAGGCCTGAACGAAACAGGTTTGAACCGCGCAGTTCCACTTGTATGTGGAAATCCCGTGCTGCTGTTCTTGTGGGGAGCTGCTTGTCATCGGTCTGGCACTGGCTGTTCTGTCGAGCCTGGTACTTGCAGAGCAGGGTGGCAGCTCCTGCCCAAGTCTCAATGGGCTCATTGTACTTGCTTCCCAAGCCTGTTTCCTCTACTCCCGCCCCTCAGATTTACTGTCAGAACCTGTGTCTGCTGGCAAAGCTTTTCCTGGACCACAAGACGTTGTACTTCGATGTGGAGCCCTTCGTCTTTTACATCTTGACTGAGGTGGACAGGCAGGGCGCCCACATCGTTGGCTACTTCTCCAAGGTACTGGGTCAGGAAGCCAGGGTTGAGGGAGGGCAGTGGGTATGAACTGGAGTAGGGGCTGAGCTTCCCCGGAGGTCCCAGCCTCACCCCCCGCAGGAGAAGGAGTCTCCAGATGGGAACAATGTGGCCTGCATCCTGACCCTGCCTCCCTACCAGCGCCGTGGCTATGGAAAGTTCCTCATTGCTTTCAGTGAGTAGCTCCTGTTCCGTCCAGGAACGGGCACCTGTGGTAGGGTGAGCGTGCCAGGGTGGGGCTGGGTTTGCAGGACCCTCATTTCTCCCACTGCCAGGTTATGAGCTATCCAAGCTGGAGAGCACAGTAGGCTCCCCCGAGAAGCCACTGTCCGACCTGGGCAAGCTCAGCTACCGCAGCTACTGGTCTTGGGTCCTGCTGGAGATTCTGCGTGACTTCCGGGGCACACTGTCCATCAAGGACCTTAGGTGAGGGTTCTGGCCCCCAGCCCTGTCCCGGACATGCTGTCCATTAAGGACCTCGTGAAGGAGGCTTCCTGGAATTCTCCAAGAGGGAAGGGCTCTCCTAAGATTAGCCATGATCTTGTCTCCTTGTCCCCTTTGCTGTCCCAACCAGACCCCACAAGGGAACTCTCCCAGCATCTGCTCCAATCCCTTTCTGCAGCCAGATGACCAGCATCACCCAGAATGACATCATCAGCACACTACAGTCCCTCAACATGGTCAAGTACTGGAAAGGCCAGCATGTCATCTGTGTCACACCCAAGCTGGTAGAGGAACACCTCAAGAGTGCGCAGTATAAAAAACCACCCATAACAGGTAGGTAAGGGGCTACCAGGGCGGTGTGGTAGCGGGTAGGTGTAAGGACTACTGGGAGCCATAGCTTCCTTTCTGCTGTCACATGATCCTAAACCAGTCTGACCAACTCCCGGGACTGAAGCCTGGGGCAGGCTGCTCATGCCTGGGTTTCCCCCCCCCCCACCCCCACCCCCGGACTTAAGTCTGCCCTTGTTCTCACCTAGAGGTGAAACCTGGCCTGGGCCCAGAGGCCCAGCCCTGCCTTTCTCATGCCTCTTCTCCCCACAGTGGACTCTGTTTGCCTCAAGTGGGCACCCCCCAAGCACAAGCAAGTCAAGCTTTCCAAGAAGTGAGTGACCTGTGCCCCTGCTGCTGGACCCGCACCTCCTTGCCCCCTAGCCTGTAAATATGTACAGTCTGTTGCATCATTTTTTAAAATAAAGTAAGTTCTGCCAGCAGCTCTGAACTTTGGAGGTGGGAGCTGATGAGGCCAAGAGCTGATGTTCTTCATGCAACGTCACACACATAGCCAGTTGTGCTCAAAACATTTTACTCCTTCTTGCTCCTTCTACCCTCCACCCCAGATCCAAGCCCAAGCCCAGTTCCGGTGGGGGCTCAGTCCTCCGGAGTCCAGGGGTCAGGGCTTAAGGGGGGCATGGCAGCCAATGGGCAAGATTGGGCCTTTTCTGTCCTTAAAAACATGCTGCGCGGAGGCCAGCCCCAGCCCAGAAGACAGCAAGAGGGTGAAGCAGTGGGGCTTATCAGGCTGGGCACTGGAGCCAGCCCTTCAGCAGCAATCAGCGGGGCAACTGCCCAGTTTTCTAGAAACATAAGAGCCAGGGCACAACTTCTTAGCTAAGGCTCCTTGGGGGCTCCATAGGAGCCCAACCAATAGACTTGTTTGTGGTCAGCAGGTGGCCAGAGGTCCTAGCCAATACCACAGGCAGCAAAACTCTTGGCTCTGGGTTGTAGTCCCAGAGAACAGGCCCAGGAGAGTGGGCTCAAAGTTCATTATGGTGCCCTGAACTCCCACAGTGTCTTGGGAGGAAGGAGTGACTCAAATGCCCAAAGAAAGTCAAGGAGGGGCCAGGTCCATTCCTGAGAATGGGCATCTGTCCTTGGGTACAATATGGAAGTCCTGGAAACAAAGGTCAACTCCTAGGGTGTGTAGCTCAGTGCTCTTGTCATGGGTGGAGGAGGCACAGGATCAGGGCTAGTGGCAGCAGAAGGATGGGCCCCAACAAACCCTGGCCTGGAGTAGAGCTGAAGGCCAGATGATTCCTGCAGAGGTTGATATCGGGCTGGGACTCCTGGATTTGGGGCACCACCCGAGGCTGGAGCTCTGCTACACGGTGGTGAATCCAGGAGGCATAGCTGGAGGTCAGCGTGTACACACCAGGTCTATTGGGGGCCCCACAGGCATCACCCCAGCTCACAATGCCTGCCAGGTACCAGAGGCCCCCAACAGGGCAGGAGAGTGGGCCCCCAGAGTCACCCTGAGGAAAAAAGCCATACAACAGCCGTCAAGACCAGGCCCCAGGCCTCCAATCACCCATGCCAGCCCTCATTTCCCAAGATGCACTTGTCTCTTTTTTTCCACTGGACCCCCTCCCTGCATTTACCTGGCAGGCATCCTTGCCCCCCTCTACATAGCCAGCACACACCATGTCCTGCTGGATAGAGTGGGGCTCATTAGGCTTGGCGTCGATGTTGTACAAACAGTTACATGTTTCACGACTGATCAGTGGCACCTCAAGTTGCTGTAGTTGCTTGGGGGCCTGAAGGCTCACTGTGGGGGCAAAAGATGCTTAGCCAGGGACTCCTACCCTGAGTCAGGCTCCCTCCACACCTCTAGATATCAGCACCCCGCCTCACCTGAGGGGGCCACATGGCCCCATCCAGTGACAGTACATTGGAGGCCATTGGGGAAGGAGGCATTGGCCGCAGGAAGGCAGATGGGCCGGATGTAGCGGGAGAAGGTGATCGGGCTGTTGAGACGGACGAGTGCAATGTCCCCCTGGGAGCCCTCATGGCGGTAACTGGTGTGGGAAATGACCTGTGCCACCATGCGGACCTCGGCCGTAGGGGTGTAGGAGTCCAGCTGGTGGGCCCCTAGCTTTACCTCGTAGTCTTCCTTACGGTGCTCCCTGCAAGCATGGGGGCAAAGGCTGGGACCCAGGAGACACGTCCTGGTTCCTTGATCCCTGTTGCCTTTTGGCATCCAACCCCAGATTCCGATCCCAGGCAAAGGACTTTTCAGAGCCCAAGCTGTGCCGTAGTTTTATCCTCTGACCTCTGACCTTCACTCCTGACTGGTCTTTCAGACTATATTGATACCCCTTGGCCCAATCCAAGAACCCCAACCTCTGATCTAAACTGATCCCTGAACTTTGACCTCCAGCCCACTTTTGACTTCCCCTGCCTTGCCGCCAACCCATTTAGTACCTTGGAAAGCAGTGAGCAGCTGACAGCACCCACTGCTCAGACACGAGAGAACCGCCACACACGTGGATGCCATTATAGATGATGCTGACCTGCCAGGGCCACTGGCCAGGGGCTGCACTGTTACCACCTGTGATGCGTGCTTGGGGGGCCACACCGCAAAACGCTGCCCAGGGAGGAAGGGGTGGGGGTCAGACCCTTCTGGAGCCCTCATACAAGGTCCTTAAGCCCTGCCGTTTCCGATGAAGCCCAGGAGATCTGTTTTGGAGCTTAGGAAGTGAGTTCATAGAAGCCAGCCACCCCTTTGTCCCCATCCCACTGCTTAAAAGGCATAGTCAGTTTTGCCACGTCGTCATCCTTGACCCATTTATTACCTCATTCAGGTCTCATGTAGCTTCCTTTCTCTCAGGCCTTCCTGCCTTCCATCCAATCCACCCCTTCCGAGTTTGAAGACCTTTATAAATAAGAAATCTGGCCAGGTGACACCCCTGCTTAAATCATCCCCTAGTTTCACACTGCCCTTAAGATACCGTCCAGATCTTCCATGACACTGCCATCTACTCCAGCTATCCATTCGGACACTTCCTGTTACAGACATGGGGCGACACACTCACCTTTAGATCGTGTTTTATCCAGGTCATTGCCTAGAATACTTTTCCTCATCCCTACTTTGCTGGGCAAACTTCGATTTGCCCCTCCTTAGCCTGCCCTGACCTGCTGAGTCAGGCAATGCACCAGAGGTCCCCCGGCCTCTGCTTCACATCATCTGTGTCCGCTTCAGCCACACCAACCTGGGCACTCCCTAAGGGCAGAGTCCAGAGCAGAGCCCCACGTGCCCAGGGCTCAGCATGGGGCTGGGCTCTTTGTGCTGAGGGACTCATGGATGTGTGTGTTAAACAAAGGACAGAGCAGCTGGGCTCCCACGGTGTAAAGGCCACCCTACCCCCACTGAGACGAGCAGTTTGGAACAGGATGGAACTGCCTTCACAAAGTCACCTTCCCAGGAGCAGAGAAAACTGCCCAACCCGGCTCTGGCTCTGGCTCCTCCTCCTCCTCCTTCACTCCTTGTAATAATGACAATAGCTACCATTTAGTGACTTAGAACAATGCAAGGCCCTGAAGGGGCTTTCACTTCCTCTATGATCTGGACTCCCCACACAGCCCCAGGAAATAAATATAATCAACTTCATTTTAGAGGGGAATTGGCCAACCACACAGCTAGTGAGTCCGGAAGCCAAGACTGAATACCTTGCCTCGGAGTCTGGTGATGTGCCTTGGAAGAAAGGAGACCCTAGGTTTCTTTCCCTCAAGACGACCCACATCAGGACTGGGACCTGGGTTTAAATCCCAGCTCTGCCGCATACGGGCTGTGTGTCTTTGGGCAAGTCGCTTCTCCGGACCTTGGTTTTTTCATCTGTAGAATGAGGGCTACAACCCCTGTCCCACTGAGCTATTGGGGGAACTTAAGTAGAACAATGAGGGGAGAGGCCCTGGCCCTGTAGCTCAGTTAGTTAGAGGGTCATCCTCTATAGACCGAGGTTGTGAGTTAGATCCCTGGTCAGGGCGCACACAAGAGGCAACCAATGAATGTGTAAATAAGGGGAACAACAAATCAATGTTTCTCTCTCAAATCAATAAAGTAAAAACAATTTTAAAAAATTATGGGGGACGGGTAAGACAGCCTGGCAGAGAGAGCGGCAGGCACTCATTAAACGTTCCGTGGGAATCTGAATCTGTGTCCCTTCTTTTTCCCCTCCCCCATTTCCCTTTCCTCAAGCCTCACCTTCGGACCCGGCCCCATCAGCTCCTGGAAGGGAAGGGAAACAGGAAGGGGTAAGCAGAGATGACCAAGTTCCCAGACTTCTTAGCACCTACCACTTCTCCGGAGAGCTGCCCCTTCCCCCAGAAGCCAAAGCTGAAGAGCTAGGCAGCCAGGCGTTCTTGAGCCCAGGATAAGGGACGTGCTCCAGGAATGGGTTAAACCCTGGCCCCTGCGCACCACCTCTCCCGCACCCCCTACCCGCACATTCTCACTCACCCAATCCGGACCGGAATAATCCAAGCAAAAGCAGAATGGCCATAGTCTCCAGCAGCCTAGGCCCCAGGCCTGCCCTCTGGGCCATGGCCCAGGATGAGGGCCCCTGGGGAGACACCGGGCACTCAAGGGAATGGACCGAGGACTGATTTCGAAGGCAAGATTCTGGTCCTGGGCCCAGAGGGAAGGGTTGTTGGAATCCGTGCTGGGAAGATCCGCGCTGGTGTCCAAGGCTGGCTTTGAAGGCAGGGAACAGGCGGAGGGGAGACGATCGAATCTCCGAAGCCCTCAGTGAGGAAGGACACGTCTCCAACACTGCCTGGCTACACAGAAAACTTCCAGTGGCAGCTCCTAGGAGAAAAGCACCTACCTGCCCGCCCCTCCCTTGGCCCCGCCCTCCCTCCTCAGCTCTGCCAGCTTCTTTCTCCACCAAAGTCCTGAATCCTCCCAGAGCCCCAGAGGTGTGTGTGTGTGGGGGGGTGGGGGGTGTGTCTGCACGCAAGCGTGCGGGGGTGGGGGTGGGGGTGATCAACCAAAGAGCAGCCCCAGGCTGGGCTGGAAATTGGAATGTCCGATGGCCCAGCTCCCTGGAGGGTCACCCAGCTGCTATTGGCTCTAGATCTTTCAGGTCTCCCAAACCAGTTATGCCTCCCAGGGGTTGCCTCAGCCACAGACGCTCCTCCCCCCTCCCTTCTTAGGCCCCGTGTCTAAGCCTAGGACAGCTGGGTCTGCCCCGGGCTAGGGCCGTTTCAGGCCCTTCTGTAGAGCCTGCAGCCTCAGCTGTGTATGACGAGTTGTGGCGAGCGTGTCTGACAATGCCAATCATCTCACAAGTATTTACTGAGTGTCTACTCGGTTCCAGGCACAGGAGACAAAACAGGCAGCGTCTCTGCCTTCCCTGCGCTCATCCTGAAGTACGGATGACACCTTGACTCAAATAACCACACAAGCAATTATAGCATAATTTCAAATTAGGAACTGTGATAAAGGAAGGATAATGGGGGTTCTGGGAGCCATTTACAGTAGCTTGACATAGGCTGGCGTCAAGAAGGGCTCCTCAAGGAAGTGCCTTCAGAACTGAGACCTGAAGAGCTTATCAAAAGCTGTTAACAAGATGAAGGTGGGGGAAGAGCGGTTCAAGTGAAGCATTTTCAGGTGGAGGGTGCAGGTGGCACAAGTTCAGGGAAAGAAGACCCAAGTGACTATGTCGGGTGTTGGGTGCTTCCTCTGTGAGCCTATGAGTCTGTGGGCAGTTGCAAATGTGTATTGGCTTCAAGGTTCAGGAAAACAGAGCCCCAGTTCCTTACCTATCTTCCATAGATTAAGTGTCTGGACCTCTAAGCCAAGACTTCAGGCTGGAGTGGGTGAGAGGATGAAGGCTGAATCTGAAGGGGTCTAAGCTGGGAAGCTGGGGTACGACACTGGACACTGTGAGTGTGTTTGGGTAGAAGATGGGGTATATTAAATGTTTGTAGGGGGTGGCATATGGGTTACGGACTGGGTACGGGGAGCAAGTATGGATGTATGTCCCTGTGGAGATTCAGGGGAATATTCTATTTGGGATCGGGCAGCTGTAGATAAACCTAGACCATTAAGGACCTCTGCCCATCTCCTCTGTCCCCCAGGGAGACCTTCCAACTGCCCTTAGATGTCCCTGTCCCTATCCTCTGTCTTTTCAACCCAGAGATTTGACTCCAGCCCCAGAGGTGACCCCTCTACCACCTTCCTCAACTGGCTTCCACCCCAAGTACCTCCCTTCCCTAGGTCCCTATTCACTCTTTTTTCTGTGTTCAAACATCACTTCCATGACCCTTTCCTGACCCCCAGCCAGGGTTGTCCATGTAGTTCCCAATGTAGATCCGGTGCTCTTCATGGGCTTATCCCTCAGACTCTAGGTGTGCCATGACTTAGTAGTTAGCAGGGAACATGCTTGAATTAATGCAGGGAGGCGAACCAAGAAGTGGTGATGGGACTCAAATCCGAGGAGCACTTGGCAGTATGTGAAAGTTATGGACCCTTGAAGGGTACAAATGTCATGTATGTACTGGGAATGGGGACACTGGAGGTATATACCTTGGGACATCATTCATCAGGGTGTGTAAATGGGGGGGGGGGCGCTCCCTGTGGGGTATAGGAGATTGTAGACCCTGGATTCTCAGATACCCGGACCCTTCCTTCTATGACCCTCACCCTCAGTCCTTACTCTGGGGAGAGGGGCAGCAGGGTCAAAGCTAGGGCTGAGGTGTCCAGCAGGTGCTGGGGATGATAATTCCATTGGGGAGGTGACACACACCCAGCTGGCCACCCAACCTCCCCCACCCTTGGGCAGGAATGAGGGACAGCTGCCACGTTATCAGGGACACATTTCCTGGGAGCCCAAGGCCTGATTCACAGAGGCCCGGGAGGGAGGGGCTCTACTCCTTGTGCTTCCCTCTAGCCCCCCAGCCTGCCCTCAGCAATTTTATAAGGCCACGCGTCTTCATTTACACCTTTATTGTCCGCTCCCGCTGTCCCCAAGGATTCCAGGGTATAAAATACCCAGGCACTGAGGCCAATTATCTGAAGCCATTGCAGTCTAGGTGGGTGGGGGAGCTCTGGAGGTTCTGGCCAAGGGATTGAAAGCCGGTTAAGTCACATTCCAACCCCAATGGAAGGGAAATGGAAGGCTGGAGGGGGTGGGGAAGGAGAAGGAAAGGTGGTCCAGGACCCAGACCCCTCAGCCCTGGATTAGGGGGGTCAATAGCAGCAGGAACAAAGCAGCAGGAGAGAAGCCTGAGGCCCCAGCCATGTCCAGGGGACAGGGATTGCTGCCTTCAGGGGGCCAGTAGGGGGGGCCACTGGGGGGCAGGAAATGGGCCTCTCCCACTGTCTGGGAGATCCAGGCCTCTTCAGGGCCAATGGAGGCAAACAGCTCCTGGCTCCCTCTAACAGCCATGCCCACGAGAACCCAGGAGCCTCCCTCACTCTGGCACAGGAGCGGAGGTGCTGAGGTCACCTGCAGAGTGAAAGCCAAGGCCAAAAGGGTCTCTTACCCTTCCTCTGGGTCCCCTGCACCTTCTCCTAGGGTCCAGCTACAAAGGACTGCTTGTCTTCATCCTTAGGCCTTCGGGCCCCTGGTTGCTTTCCAAGGTCTGACCTGGAAGCACTGCTTCTTCCCAGCACCCAAGAATTTTAACCCTGTTTCCTCTCCAGGATCCAGCTGCCCAGTACTTCCTTTCCCCTCCCTGGACCAGGATGCCCAGGCCCCTGTACCTCACACCTGTCTTCCTGTCCCTCTGCATACAGGACACAGAGAGTCCCAGGGGGCAGAATACCCTGATAGAGGCAGTGACAGAGTCGCGGTGTCAAGATGGAGACCGCAGCAGCCACAGGAACTAGAGAGTGGAAAGACAGTTGTCCCAGGGATTCTGGCTTCCAATCACTTCTCACCCCCAGGACCCAGGGCTCTCACCTCGGTCATGAGGGTCCTTCCAGCCCAACACCCAGCAGCTACCCCCCAGGGGGATTCCCCCTGGGTGAAGGCAGATGGACAAGGCTGAAGGGGAGGGCTCCACCCGGGAGCTCAGCTCTAGGAGGGCCATGGGGGGCCGAAGTCCTAGGTGCCTGGGCAGGCGGATGCTGATGACCAACCGGGATACCTGGTGGCCCTGTGGGAGGGGGCTGGCCCCTGTTCGGCCCAGGTACACTTCAATATAAGGCACTGTTGTAGAGCCTGGCCTGTTGGAACAAGGCCCAATGTTACCTCCTGCCCGCCCTCCACCCTTATCCCCTTGCTGGTCAAGTCTTTCCTAGCCCAGGGGGGAAAAGGTGGAATGAATCTCCAGTCATTCCACTAACTCCTTTATTATTGCTCCTTCCTAATCTCTCTTTTGTTTCAAAAATACTTCAAAGAAGTTTCCCTGTGCTCTAAGAGCCCTTAAGAGAGAATATCCCACTATTGTAAGAGTTCTTTGGCCCGTCTCCCAATTTTCCCCTTCTGCCCAGGAGATGGGTGAGACCCACCTGAGGACACAATGAGTGGCTGCCAGGACCCAGCCTGGGGCCACGAGGATCCCAGCGCAGACTCGATCACCAGCCACATGCACCTCTGCCAGCCATGGCCACAGGAGCCCCATTGGAGCGGGCTCTGGCCGCAGGCCACAGGCTAGAAAGAGTAGGCGACCACCTCAGTGGGGGTCTCACAGGTGACCCTGAAACCTCCGCCATGGATTTAAGCACCCCCAAGAACTACGCCCCAAAGGCCTGCTCCTCACCACCATGTTCCGTGTGGGGAGGACAAGTTTGTGTCTCAGTCTCCTCCCCCTCAGGGCCCCAGTCCCAGGTCAGCTGGTCCTCTAGGTAGGCTCCCCGAGTCACATGGCTGATCCATGGGCCATGGGTCTGAAGAGGGTAGAAGGTTCTGGGACGAAGGCAGCCACTGGAGAAGTCTCTGATTCCAGCCAGGAACCAGGTCCCCTCCTCCCGGCACAAAAGGCTCCAACTGGAATAGTTCTGTGGCAAGAGAGTGTGTGTTAGCAATCTCTGTGTTGAGATGATATCAGAGATTCTGGGGCTTTCTCGGACTCCACATTCATTCCTCCTTTCTCAGACATAAGTCCCACTTCCTCGAAGTCAGGCCTCCATTAATAATCTGTATAAGGACTCCCATTAAACCCAAAGGTAGCAAAAAAGCCCTACAGAGCTCAAAGCACGCCTCAGGTCCCTCGCAAAAGTCCCCCAGAGGTAGGCCTCGCTCCCAGCGTGTTCTGGCGCGCCTTAACCCTACCCCCGCCCCCAGAGCGTTCAGGCTCTCAAGCCCCGCCCCCAACCTCCTCCGCCTCCTTTCGAGTCCTAATCAGACCCGCAAGCTCCACCCCCCCACCGCTAACCCAGCAGCGGCCCGACTCCTCCTCCTCCTGGTAGGCAGGGCAAAGCATGTGCGGTGGGTCTCCTGGCGGTGGCACTGTCGCCCCCTGGCGGCCATACAAACAGTGACACCACCAGCCGCTCAACAGCTCCGCCTCAAGTAGCGTGTTAGGGCCGGGCGCAGGCTCTGGAAGAGGAAAGGTAGGGAGTCCGCGCGCAGCGAGATTGGGCCTCGGGCCACCCCACCCTGCCAGGCGCTGGGCCCCTGCTCACCGCCGCGGCCCCAGCGAGCCAGGCGGCAGCGGCTTCCAGGCAGGAAATAGTGTTCTGGGTGAGGTAGGCACACTGGCCGCGGGGCCACGCTCAGGTTCACGGGCGCGCGCAGCTGCAGCAGCACCAGGTCCGAGGCATGGTCCCAGGAAGCATTCTCGTGTGGCACGAGGCGTGTCACCTGCTCCGCGTGCAGACGCGAGGGCAGCAGCACGCGCCAGTTGCCCAGGTCGCGGGGTTGGTGGTCTGAGCTGCTGCCGCTGCGGGATGGGGAAACTGGGGACGTGGGCTGGATTCCGCACTCTGGGCTGGAAATCTCTCACCCCTGACTTAGGCTCCATATCCCAGGCTAGGATTCTGTTTCCCCGGCCTGAGAACTGTCCACTCAAGACTCCTTAATCCTGGATCGAATTTATTATACTACGTCTCTACTCTCCCCCGATAGACCAGGACCCTGCTTTGCGATTTAGATCCTACATCTCCCAAGGAGACCCCTCCCCAAACGCAACCCCACTCCAGACTGAGGGGCACCCCCCACCCATGAAGAAGAGGTGTTGGCTGGGGCCAAGTAGATAGTATCTCAGTATCTCGTTGGGGGAGGGGCAAGAATCTGTCTGAGATATAGGTTTTCACTCACTCCAGAAAGCAGCTGGCAGGTGCCAAGACCCAGCTTTCAGACACCAGCGCCCCATGGCAGGGTCTGGATCCTGGCACTATCACTTGAGCTTCCCAAGGCCAGGCGCCTGGCCTCTGAGCCTTCCCGCACTCTGAGGGGTGAGAGGCCTGGGTCAGTGGGCCTCTTGAGCCCCCAACACTTTCCACCCCAACTCAAATATCCCATATTTAGCAGACATCTGGGGGTCCTACCCCCTCACCTGGCAGGGCAATAGTGCAGTTCTCATCCATGGGCTCCCAGGGGCCTGACTGGGGTCCCTGGGACTGGGTGGGGAAGGCAGGCCCAGGCTCCAAGCCCATCACCTGTTCCCGGATCCATGTCTCGTAGGGAGCTACAGCAGTGAAGACTCCGGGGCGGTTCCTTCGACCACAGCCAAAGCCAAAACTGGTGATTCCTGCCTGGAACCATCGTCCATGTTCCTCACAGACCAGGGGCCCCCCAGAGTCTCCCTGGTGATAGATGACTCAGTGTTAGGGGATCAGCCCAGGGACCCACCAGCTTATACTGGGCCAAGTTCCAAAATTTCAACACCTCTTCTTGTTGGCCCAGCATACAGCCACCTTCTCCTAGGAACCTTCCTTGCCTGTGTCAGCTTCTGTATTCCCTACAACTCTAGACAGAAGAAAGACATGGAAAGCCTGGTGATGAACAGCCAAGCTGAGAGCACCAAACTAATGCATTAAAAGCCATGTCAGAAAGGCCCGAAGGTCTCACTTACAACCAAATAATTCTTGTTCAGTGAATAGTTCAGATAGACTTTTGACTAAAATGGAGGCATAGGTAGATGACACCTTGGCTCCTCACACCACCAAAAGAAGGACAACAACGAATTTAAAAACAAAACAACAAACATAACTGACAGAAAATCAAACTATATGGAAGTCCGACAACCAAGGAGTTAAAGAAGAAACATTCATCCAGACTGGTAGGAGGGGCGGAGACAGGCAGCCAGGGTGGGGAGGCTGCGCAGCAAGGTGGTGGCTGGAGGACTGTGCAGGAGAGATGGCGGCTGGCAGTCCCACATTTGCATGTGGATAAACCAGGAGGAACAACAGGAGAGTGAGACAGACCACCCAACCCAGGGTTCCAGTGCTGGAAAAGAAAGCCTCAAAACCTCTGGCTGTAAAAACCTATGGGGGGTTGCGGGTGTAGGAGAAACTCCCGGCCTCACAGGAGAGCTCATTGGAGAGACCCATAGGGTCCCAGAATGTACACAAACCAACCCACCCAGGAGTCAGCGCCAGAAGGGCCCAATTTGCTTGAGGGTAGTGGGGGAAGTGACTGAAAGCTGGGTGAGAGCTGAGCTAGCGGCATAGTTCCCTCTCTGACCACTTCCCCACAAACAGTGCCACAACACAGTGACGTGGGTTGCCCTGCCCTAGAGAATATCTAAGGCTCTGCCCCTTACAACAGAACAGGTGTGCCGAGACAAAGAAATATGGCCCAAATGAAAGAACAGATCAAAACTCCAGAAAAAAACAACAACTAAGTGATGAAGAGATAGCCAACCTATCAAGATGCAGAGTTCAAAACACTGTTAATCAGGATGCTCACAGAAATGGTTGAGTTGGTCACAAATACAGGAAAAAGTGAAGGCTATGGAAAGTGAAATAAAGAAAAATATACAGGGAACCAACAGTGACGGGAAGGAAACAGGTACTCAAATCAACAATTTGGAGCAGAAGGAAGAAATAAACATTCAACCAGAACAGAATGAATAAACAAGAATTCAAAAAAAATGAGGAGAGACTTAGGAACCTCTGGGACAACTTTAAACATTCCAACATCTGAATCATAGGGGTGCCAAAAGGAGAAGAGGAAGAGCAAGAGATTGAAAACTTATTAGAACAAATAATGAAGGAGAACTTCCCCAGTCTGGCAAAGGAAACAGACTTCCAGGAAGTCTAGGAAGCTCAGAGAGTCCTAAAGAAGTTGGACCCAAGGAAGCACACACCAAGGCACATCGTAATTACATTACCCAAGATTAAAGGTAAGGAGAGAATCTTAAAAGCAGCAAGAAAAAGGAGAGAATTACCTACAAAGGAGTTCTCATAAGACTCTCAGCTGATTTCTCAAAAGAAACCTTATAGGCAAGAAGGGGCTGGGAAGAAGTATTCAAAGTCATGAAAGGCAAGGACCTACATCCAAGATTACTCTACCCAGCAAAGCTATCATTTAGAATGGAACGGCAGATAAAGTGCTTTGCAGATAAAGTAAAGTTAAAGGAGTTCATCATCACCAAGCCCTTATTATATGAAATGTTAAAGGGACTTATCTAAGAAAAAGAAGATCAAAACTGTGAACAGTAAAATGACAACAAACTCACAACTATCAACAACTGAACCTAAAAAACAAAAACACGAACTAAGCAAACAACTAGAACAGGAACCGACTCACAGAAATGGAGATCACATGGAAGGTTATCAGCTGGGAGGGGGAGGGTGGAGAATGGGGGAAAAGGTACAGGGAATAAGAAGCATAAGTGGTAGGTACAGAATAGACAGGAGGAAATTAAGAATAGTATAGGAAATGGAGAAGCCAAAGACCTTACATGTACAACCAGTGGATGTGAACTGGGGGTGGGGGATGCTGGTGAGAGGGCAGATGCAGGGTGAAGGGGGAGAAAGGGGAGAAAAAAATGGGACAACTATAACAGCATAATCAATAAAATATACTTAAAAACGACATAAAAAATAGTTCCAATAAATGCTGTTTTGGGTTTCTAAGTTCACCCAATTGTTAAAGTAAATCCGAGGAGCCAGCATTTAGGAGGAGGCTGTTAGAAATAGGAAATCTAAAAGCAGCAAGAAGAGACAGGAGGAAGAACTACAAAGAACAACACTAAAACAATGGCTCTGGGCTATTTCGTGGTTAGAGGCATTGCCCCTAAGACATCTCTGTAGTCCAGATCAGGTATTTCTGTTACCTGAACAGGGTCACAGAGAAGGCTCAGAATCTTCTAGCATGTGCTGTAATGCCAATATGGTAGACACTAAATAAAATTAAAAATTTAACTCAGTTATATTAACCACATTTCAAATGTTTTTCACATGTTCAGCAGACAATGTGGCTACTGATTACTATCCTGGACAGTACAGATATAGAACATTCCCATCACTGTAGGAAGCTCTATTGGACAGCGCTGGTCTAGAGGAATTTGTATTGCTCACAATCCTTTCAAGAAGGCAGAAGATTATGTCCATAGGTCCTGGAATCTCATAATTGGGAGGGAACCTGAAGACCAGCTAGCCTGAATCCCCATCACCACCATGCATCTGAATACTGGAAAAATGTGTGTCACTTGAGAAAGGCTTCCGGGGAAAATGATTAAAATATACTATATTTTGGCCTTTAGCAAGTTATCTGGAAAATTCCCTTCTGTGAAGGATTAATTCATTTTTAAAGATAACTATTTATTGAGTATCTACTAACAGGTGCTGTGCTGTCCTTCTACATCTTCATCCAGGAATGGTCCCATTAGGCACCCAGCGAGAGTTGGGAAGTGGGATTATAACAATAGTAATAGCTAACACTCATTTAGCTCTTATTAAGGACCACATACTATTCTAAATGTTCTTACATATACAAATTCATTTAATCATCCTTACCACCCTATGATCTCCATCTTCAAGATGAGAAAGTCTGGACATAAGAAGGTTAAATATCTTGGCCAAGGTCACACAACTAATAAGTGGTGGTGCCAAGCTTCAGACCAGGCAGACTCACTCCAGAGTCTGGCTCATAACCGCTGCACTATACTGCCATGAATAACAGTTGCTGAGCCCAAAGTTATATCCATTTATAATCTTCACATCAATCCCATCCATTGGCAATTTTGTCCTCTTTTTGCAGATAAGGCACAGAGGTATGAAAGAGATGGGATTTGTCTGTATCTCACACTGCTTCCTATTGGTTACGGCTCTGCCTGACCTTGTCAGGCAGGGGCAGGGGCCTCTGCTCACCTGGCAGGTGTCCCTGCGGCCCTCTGGGTAGCCAGCACACAGCATCCCTGGCAATAGCTGAAGAGTGAGGTTGAAGGGGCCTGGCCGGCTGTAGAGACATTGACAGGCAGCTTCTCCCAGCAGCCTTAGCTCTACTTCTTGCAGCACCCAGGGGAGAGGCAGGGGGTCTGCGGACAGAACCAAAGAGTTAATGCTGTGAGGCAGGCATGGAGTCTCCTGTTCTCCAGAGCTCAGCTTTGTCCCCTCCAGCTGTCTCCTGGACAACTCTGTCTAGATGCCTCACGGCGCTTCAGCCCACCACATCCTAAACCAATCATCATCGCCTCCTGCTCCTCTCTGTCCTTCTTCCTACATCCTCATCTCAAGAATGACCCCATCCAGCACCCATGAGAGATGCCATGTATGGTTTTGTACTGCAGAAAGGTCCGCAGCCAACAAAGGATGCATGTGAGGGCTAAAATCACTAAACTCTGCTTCCTGACATGGACTGCGTTGGCCCCAAGAGGGTACCCTTTTCAACAAAGATGCCATACACATTAGATGCGGTCTTGTACCAAGTTGCCAAGTATGGCATCTGGTGTCATTCTTGATCCATGTCTCAATTTCCACGCCCCAGTAAGTTCCCAAGTCCAGAATACCTCTCATTTGTGACCTCTTGGAATTTTTACTGCAACTGCTCTCGTTCAGGAGGCATAACCTCGGGCCTGGATGACTGGCCCGGCCTCCTCAGTGATCTGTTCCCCAGCCCACCCTTCACTTGTTGATGCCAGAGAAATGTTTTTAAAGCTCCGCTCTGACCTCACCAAGGAATATCAAATGGATCCCGCTGTCTAAACCTGAGGCCTCAATCCTTTCCTGAGGTGAACCTGCTTTTAATGGAGACAAAGTCTCAGGATCAGAAAGGGTAAGGGTGAGTGTGGACAGAGCTCTTTCCCTCCCCACCCAGAATCCTGAGAGGTCAGGAGATGGCTGAGGCTATACTTGAGGGTTGACCAGGGAAGTTCAGGAATTGCCCTGGGGATCCCTGCAGCTGGTGGTGTACTCTGGCCCCCACTCTGACCTTAAGGCCTTCATGATCCAGCCCCAGCAGCTTTTGCAGCCTCTGCTCCCTCCACTTCGACCTGGCAGCCTGACTCTTCTCCATCTACTGTGCCTCACCTGGGTCTCCAGGATGGCCTCCGCCTCCCCCCATCTTCCTGTAATGCCAACTTATGTCCTGACTTCACACAACCTCGCCAGAAATCTCCTGCTGTGGGTGCCCATTGTCAGGATGGCCTGTCCCCATCCACATAGACCACCTAGGTGCTCATACTGACCCTTCCTTGTTATGTCCTGCCCTGATGGGCCCCTGCAAGCCAAGGCTGTGGCATCTCCTCTCCAAGTGTCCTCTCTAAAGCTCCAGGCATTGCAAAGGCCTGACTAGAGATGTGGAATTATTCTGGGGGCCTTGCTAACATGGAAGGATAATGTTGGATAATGGGGATGATGGGGAATGGAAAAGTTATCTATTTCTCCCGACACCATCTAACATAGGTATTTGCTTTTTTGGCTAAATAAGTATTATTGTCTACCCACTAGAATGCAAACTCTGAGAAGGCAGAACTTTTTTCTTGTTATGAGGTGTATCACTAATGTCTAACACAGTGCCTGGCACAAGAAGGTGCTCAAAGAATATCTGTGGAATAAATGAAAGATGGACTAAATGAATGAGAACGATGAAGGTGAGCAGGGAGAAGACAGAAGAGGGGGAGCAGAGAGATGAGTTGGGGGAGGATAGGATGGGAGGAAGCGAGATGGGAGGAAGAGGGATGGGAGGAAAGGAGGCCAGAAAATGATGTTTGCTGAAAACCTACTACATATCAGGTGCTGTGCTTTAGTGCTTGGATCGCCTAGGCAAGGGTGACCAACCTGTGGTCCGAAGGCCGAATGGGGCCCAGGATGGCTATGAATGTAGCCCAACACAAAATCGTAAATGTACTTAAAGCGTTTTTTTGTTTTTTGTTTTTTTAACTCATCGCTTTTTGTGTATTTAATATGCGGCCCAACACAACTCTTCTTCCAGTGTGGCCCAGAGATACCAAAAGTTTGGACACCCCTGAAAAATATCTAAAATGTATTAATTACTTCTATGCTAGTCATTCTGTTATAAGCTTTATGGATTTTCTCATTTAATCCACCCAACTACCCAGAGAAAAGGGCCTTATTTTCCTCAGTTTTTACCAGAAAAAATGGACTGGGTGTAGTGCTTTGTCTGAAATAGCAGAGCTGGGATGGGAACTCTAGTCTGAACCTAAAGCCAGGAAAGACAAAACTGGAAGAAGAGGTGAGGAGGGAACGGGAGTTAGAATCCCTGGTCTTAGTTTGAGAGCCCTTGGGGAGGATGAGGGAGGGAGCTTGGCAAGACAATTTACCTCGGCCAAACGAACTTCGCCCCAGGCCCCGCCTCGTGGGCCCCGCCTCCCAAGGGCCCGTCCCTGGACCCGCCCATCTAGGGGCCCGGCTTTCTGGACTCGCCCCTGAGATCCCCCCCAGAGGACCGTTCCGTGGGCTCCACCTCTCCGATAACCCATCCCCAACTCCACCATCTCGCTCACCGGCTTCCTGTACGTCTCCCCAGCCGGTGGCCCAGCAGGCCGTGCCGTGAGCGAAGTGGTGTGAGGCGCGGGGCAGGCAGACAGGCTGCACGGCGGGGCCCAGCCTGGCGGGCGAAGCCAGGCGCACGAGGGCCAAGTCGGCTCCCAGTTCCACGCTGCTGTAGTTGTCCGGCACCAGGATGGCTGCCACTGCGCGGACGTGCGCGCCGTCCAGGGGCCCGTCCTGGGAGTGCACGCCCAGCAGTACCGACCACTCGGCCGCGGGTTCCAGGGTCCCGTTGCTGCCCCAAGGCCGAGGCGGGAAGGGGTTAGACTGACCCTAATGGGGTGCAGTTTCTTGTGGGGGTGGGGGCTCAGAACTCGGGACAAGGGGGGGACAGCAGGAATCCAGGAGGGGCGGTGTCGAGTTCACTTTGGGGGCTGGGGCGACTGAAGTTGAGATTGACTGGAGGCGGTTGATGGGGGATATGGGAACGATGGAATTCAGACTTGGATATTTAGTAGCATTAACACTCAGAGCCAGGATGCCCCGCAGCGCACCTGGCTTTCGGATAGGGCGGGGAGGCAGGGTTGGGCAGGGGTGGTCAGCTAGCCTCCACATTAGCTGAGTACACGGGGTCAAAGCTGCCGGGCAGGTTTGGCTTTTGAAGGAGAGGAGCTGGGCATGGGTGAATACTCACTTTACGAAACAGTGAGCAGCTGAGAGGACCCAGGAAGGGGCGATGAGGGAGCCCCCGCAGATGTGGCCCCCATTCTGGTGCAGGCTCACCTGCCACGGCCAGCTACCCGGCTGTGCGTCTGAACCCCCCACGATTCTGGGAGAGGACTCAGGGTGACCACAGTCTGCAGTGGGGTACCGTGGAGGTCATATCCCACCCCTGTCCCTCACTGCAGAGGCCCAGGTAACTCAGGACAAAGCCCCGTCCCCACCCCGCTTCCGTTTGCCCCCTCCTCCCCATCTCCCCAACTCCAGACAAAGAGCAAATTATATCTAGGCACTTCCAAGTTCCTGGTCATGTCCATCTCTCTCACTGCCTAAGCCAGCTTTAACCTCCTTTTAGATCTGAGACCACGCCCTTCCCACTCCCATTCCCCTCTTACCCAGATCTTCAGATTCTTGAGTAGGCCTGAGAGCTGGGATTCAGAGGGTAAAGAGAGGAAGATATTGAAGACTTCCAGCCCCTGACACTGCCCAGCCCTCATCTTCCTCGTCCATCTCCCACCCCCTACCTTCCTTTTCCCTGCCCTTTCAGCACCCCACCCCCAGCACCCATGCTGCCCCTCCAATCCGCTTTGCTGTTGCACCCGACTTTCCCCAGTCCAGCTGCTTTACCTGAGTCCTGGAAGGCTCCTGGGATGGGGCTGATGACTGCAAGGGGGGAGACAGGAAGCAGCTGGAGACCTACCTTTAAAACCCGCGCTCCCTGACTCCCTCCCCCGGGCCTTGCAACTACTCCCTCTCCCCACTGCAGCCAGGCCTCCTTTCTCCCTCCTGACACTTCGCTCCCTCCTTCTTCTGATGGCCCCCTCCCCTTCTTTTACAGCCAACGCCCTGAACAGAGCTCAAGAGTCCTGCTTTCCAGCTCAGATGCTAAAACTCGGGCCCCTTGCAGCCATCTTCTGTCTCCTGAGGTTACCAAAGATCACAAGTGGGAAAAGCAGGTGCTGGAACATGGCTCATTTGAGTCAGCTGGAGGCACAGAGATGAGTGAAGGTCTGCTTCCTGCCACAGCTCTGACACTGGCTCTGACACTGGCTCTGACACTGAGGCAGCGGGTGACTCCTGATGGTCCCAGGAGCAGCCCCACCCTCCCTGGCTAGAGCCCATCTCTGGGAATCTGAGAAGATCTGGGGTTGGAAGGGGGAAGTAGGGAGCCTGAAGGCCCAACCCAGAGCACTGTCCCATCTCACATCTCTGGAGGCCCGGTGTAGGGGTGGGAGGCAGATGTCCTAGTTCCAGGACACCTGTGGGGTGTGGCAGGGAGGAGAGGATAGGCAGGCGCTGGGAGGCCAATGTCAGTGAGGCAGGGCTACAGGTAAGCAGTAGCCCTTGGACAGGGAAGGTGGCCCCTCATTGGCTTGCCTCACCTGAGACTCACCTCACTTTGGGGTGCGGCTACCCCAGTGGCTTGGGCTTCTCACACAGCTCTGGTTACAGAAGTTGCGGCCAGGTCAGGGAATGGAGCCCCAGGGAATACAATCCCATCCCAACAAAAGGATCACAGATTCCGGCAGGTTGGGCAAGGTACAAGATTCTGGGAGGGGGCTGGGCGGGCTGGCAAAACCAGAAAAAGACTCCATCCTTCTCTGTGTTAGAATGAGTACTTTCAGGGGTTCTGTCACTCTTTGTGTGACCTTGGGAAAGTCACTCAACCCCTCAGCGTATAACAATATAGGCCCACTCAAGAAACATATGACATCTCAAAGAGAAGTCGAAGAGAATTTAATGAAGGAACTATTTATAGCAGGGCTAAGGAAAACCAGCGAGGGATGGCGAAGCACCCTGGGGCTGGCAATAATGGAGAGCCCTGCCTGAAGAGACAAAGAGAAGAAGTTACTGAAACCAAGAGAGAGAGCTGCAGAAGTAGGCGAGGGCCAGCCCACAGGAGTGCCTTCAATGGAATGCAACCTTTATCGACCTGTGGCTCGGCAGGGAGAGAGCTGGGAAATAAAACCCCCATCTCTCTCCTCCTACCCTCTGCCAACTCCTTCCTGCCAGCTCCCTTCCATGCCTGGAACCTACCAGAAGCAAGGGATCCCATGATGTGGCCCATAAATGTCACTCTCTGGGGGAACAGATCAGGAAGCAGAAGGGTGGAGAATGAAAATGGAGGGTGAGGAATAGAGTGAAGAAATAAAATGAGACACTGTGGTCAAGCTGCTAAATTATTAACTTCAAGTGGGTTGAAGCACAAGAAAAAGAATTTTTGTTTTAACTGACTCTGGGAACTTATGCTCTTGAACTTTCCAGTCCTACATCAATTCCTGGATGCACATCGGTGTGTTTTATGTTAATCCCTGGACATACATCAAGCCTTCAGTTAACCAGCTGAATGCCCTCAAAAAGAAAACGTTCCATTGCCTAGACCACTGGACATCTGATGAACACTATCTAGGACCAATTCAAGGCTAAGAAGACAGAACTGATTCTTCTGAAGCATGTAGTTTTTCCTGTAAAACTCTCAGACTTTTCTTTCTCCTTTGGAACACTCCGGGTATTGCCTTAGTAGTATTTCTGGTTTGCAAACCCTAAGGCCCTAGAATAAACCTTTGTCATTTCTTTATAGCAAAGCCTCCTGACTCTTCTTGAGTATGTTTGACAACGGGCAAACAAACAATTTCCATACATATATATCGATTTTCTTACCAATAATATAAAATAATAATAATATTCTATTAGTCCAGTTTCCCTAGAGGCTGAGGCAAAGCCCACCATGCTTTAAGGGGAGAGAACATCCCAGGGAAGCGAGAGAGAGGGGGTATTAGAAGTCACATGGGACGGGAGCAATGTCAATACAGGGACCCAACAACTGACTGGATTCAATTGATTATCTTGTTAGCCTTAGCTAGTACCAGGCAGACAATGAAGGTAAACTTGATGGTAATGACTTTAGACATGTTAACATAATCTTGGAGCTTCTAAGTCCCCTCAGGCACTCATTTGCTGGCATTTGTCCCTCCAAGGATAAAGAATCAGTAATATACCCAACAAACAGCAAAATGAGACAACTGGCATTGTTCAAAGGTAGGAAAGACAAAGTTTGTAGGGTGTCTCCCTAGAGGAAAGTGTTCCCCCTTTTTCCCACAAGATTCACTACTTTGGCAAGCCACTACGCCATTTAAAGGAGGAAGTCCTATTCCTCAGGCCTGTTAGGGTGGGGAAAGAGTTAAGAATTATTGTCTTAGAGCAACAGTTCTCGAATATGCCTGAGAACTCCTGGAGGGGTCCCCAAGGCTCTTTGAGGCGCTGCCCAAAGCCAAAACTATTTCCATCATGTCAAGAGTGCAGTGTAGGTTTACAAAGGCCACTTGATACATGATATCCCAAAGAACTGGGTGCAGAAGCAGATATGAGAAACATAAGTAGGTTTTCATGAACATATAACAGATTTATTATTTTTAAACGAATAAATATTTCAAGTATTTCTCTGTTTTAACCTCAAATGCAGTAAACATTGATAGATATAACCCACATAAGCAAAAGCTCTTTGGATTCCTCAATAATTTTTAAGAGTATAAGGAGGGCCCTGGTCTGTGTTGTTCAGTTGGCTGGACATCGTCCCACACACCACAAGGTTGCTGGTTCAATCACTGGTCAGGGCACATGCCTAGGTTGTGGGTTCATCCCCAGTCGGGGCATGTGTGGAAGGCAACCCATCAATGTTTGTGAGAGAGAGAGAGAGAGAGAGAGAGTGTAAGGAGGTCCTGAGGCCAAAATGTCTGAGAGTTACCGAATTGGAGCAGGCAGTTTGTAGGCAAGGGTCTTTGTGGCATGTTTTGCTTTAACAACCCTACACGCTCCCTCTGCCTTTTCTGCCCTGGAACGATGCCAGTTTGAAAAGTTGCCCAGGTGATTCCGATAGTTCCTCCATCTCAAGATACCCTTGGTTGAGAATCACTGCTTTAAGCTTCCTGACAGACAACACAAAGGGAGAAACCCAAGCAAGAGTCTCTCTCTTCCAGAGGAACACATGGAGAGGTCCCTTTGGTGTAATGAAATCTTCTGCAAAATATAATATGGCAAAAACAGTAAAGAATTTCATAAGGTTGATTTATAACCCTGCTTACTGGCAGCCGGTGACACCACAATCAAACCACCGTCAATAAAATGATTATATGGGGGATGCCTCTGGGTAAGAGGGGCAACACCAGGATGCACAGCTCTCTGCTGATCTGATTGTGGGAGGGGAGCTGTACTAGTTTTCTACTGCTGACACAACCAATTATCATACACTTAGAGGCTTAAAACAACACAAATTTATTATCTTATAATTCTGAGGGTCAGAAGCCTGACACTGGTCTTTCTGGGCTAAAATGATGGTATCACTGGGCTGAGTTCCTTCCCAGAGGCAACAAGGGAGAATTCATTTCCTCGCCTTTTCCAGCTCCCAGAGACCGCTCTTATGCGTTGACAATGGCCCCTTTCCTCCATCTTCAGAGGCAGCAACATTGCATTTTCCCTGACCCCTTTTCTGTCTTCATATCCTTCTCTTTGACCAGACCCAGAAAGGCTCTCTCCCTGTGGTTACTCTACATGATGTTGGTTTGCGAATTGGTCTCCATACATGGAATGCAAGGAGACACTGAAGAAAGAGGTAGACCACTCCAGGTTGGTAGGTGGCAGGTGTAACAAGCCAGGGAACTTACATGCAAGGCTTGTCTCGAGTGAACGAAAAGGTTAGCTATCTGCTCTGCTCACCAAAACACCAGAAGTTTATATAGAGGGCCGCACTGTGTTCAGTCACGTAGACCATCCAGATGGTCTCAGCGGCACAGTGCTCTCTCAAGGTTTCATTCTTTAAAATGGCTCTCACTGTGGGACCAGTGGACAGAACGTACACTCCAAGGACAGGGGAAGGGATGAGGAGCCTCTGATTGCTGGGGTCCAGCTCTAAGGTCAGCTGGGGGTCATGTCCTCCCGAGGACCTCCTCCAACACGTGGTTGCTCCGGCAGGGTAGCTGGACTTCTTACTGGTGGCTCAGAATTCCAGAGAGTTCCAAAGCAGAAGCTGCTATGTCTTCTGAAAGCTTAGGCCCGGAACTGGCACAGCACCATTTCTGCAGCATTCTATTGGCTAGGGCGAGTCACAGACCAGCCCAGATCCAATGAAGGAAGGAACTACTACATAGGCCATGAGTATTAATACCAGGAGGCATGGTTCACTGGGGGTCATCTTTGGAGATGAGTTACAATAGACTTTAACAGGTACTTGACAAAAGGAGAATGCCCAATTGCCAATGTGCATATGAAAAGTGGTGCAACATCACTTGAGAGAAACAGAAATTTAAATCACCAAGAGATACCACTGTACACCCCCCAGAATAGCTAAAATTCAGAAGGCTGACAATACCATGTGTTGGCGAGGATGTGGAACAGCTGAAATTCTCATATATTGCTACGGAGTTGGGAAGGGTGGGTAGAAAATTGTTTGGCAGTATCGACTAAAGCTAAACATATACCTACAATATGATCTAATAATCATACTTTTATGATTAGGTGCAAGAGAAATGAGTGCACCAAAAGACATAAGCATAGCATAGTGTCTATAGCAGCTTTATTCACAAGAGCCGAAACCTCATAATGGCATAAATGTCCAGGAAACTGGACAAATAAATCATGGTATGTTCCTACAATGGAATAATATGTGGCAATAAAAAAGATGAATTACCAATATGTGCCACAACATGGATGAATCTCACAGAAATTATGTTCAACAAATACATGTCATACTGTATGATTCCAATTATATAAAAGTTAAGGACAAACAAAGCTAATCAATGGTGGTAAATTCAGAATAGTGGTTACCTTTGGAGGAAGTATTGACTGGGAAAGGGCACAAAAGAACTCGCTGTGTACAGAAAAGTTCTGTATCTTGATTGAGGTGGTAGCTACTCAGGTGTATGTAAATGCAAAATTTCATTGAGCTGTACCATTAACGTTAGTCTACTTTAGCACTGACTGCTGTGGCTCATTGGTTGGGCATTGTCCTGCAAAGCGAAAAGTTGCAGGTCCCATCCCCCATCAGGACCCATGCCTGGGTTTCTGGTTCAGTC
Source organism: Mormoops blainvillei (assembly GCA_004026545.1). Taxonomy (NCBI): domain Eukaryota; kingdom Metazoa; phylum Chordata; class Mammalia; order Chiroptera; family Mormoopidae; genus Mormoops; species Mormoops blainvillei. Next base: position 106,664 of record PVJD01004264.1, read on the forward strand.
CCTGGTCAGGGTGCGTATGAGAGGCAACCCATAGATATTCTCTCTCACACTGATGTGTCTCTCCCTCTCTTTCTCCCTCCATCCCCCTTTTTCTAAAAATAAATAAAACCTTTTTAAAAATAAAAATAAATAAATAAAAATTTAAAAAGAGATTAGTATACTTTATGCACCTCATTGTATGGTCATTATGCCTGAATAAAAAGACAAAACACATTTTGCAGTTAAGTGGATTCTAGGGTCAGTTAAGGAAAAATCAACTGAACCAGCTCCAAAAGTGCTTTTCTAGACCACAAACTTTGGTGAAAGGTAGAGTGTTATATCAGATATATCAGGGCATGCGTGTTTCATAGTTTCTGAAAAGTTTAGGCAAAATAATGAAACCCTTTAGCAACTGCAGAAACAATAAAAGCATGCTTATACAAAAGCTGTTGATATTACATTTCTGATTTTTAAAAAAGATACTTTCTTTTTTTTTACAAATTTGGTAACAGGTTACTTTTTCCTGAATCGGCCTTCTCACTAAAAAGGTTATCACTGACCTAGAAAAAAGACATTCTTCAGATCATCCTTGAAAAATACTGTTTCTCTCGGCCAACCTTTTGAAGGTGCTGAACGGAGGGGGCAGGAGGCTGCTTCACAGGTTGAGGACGGAGCCACTTCCGCTCCACATCAACAAAGCTGGGCAGTACTGCGTCTCCTTGTGGAGGGAGAATGCACAGACATTGGAAGTCATTCCACTTCTGGTAAGAGCTGCTCTGGGAAGATCTTGTGGGCAGGGCCGTATGTCTCATCAGAGAAGTATCTGGATGTCTGTTCTAATGCAGAGCAGAACAGGTGCCATCAAGGCTGCAAATATTTCAGTTTGGAAAACTTAAAACAGATCTAACCCCTGGTAAGTTTGTCAGATAAAACACATGTTTAGCCCTGGCTGATGTGACTCAGTTGGTTGGAGCATTGTTCTGTCCACCAAAAGATTGGGCGTTTGATTCCCCATCAGGGCCCATACATAGGTTGTAGGCTCCATCCCTGCGGTGTGTACTGGGAGGCACCCAACTGATGTTTCTCTCTCACATCGATGTTTCTCTCTTTCTCTCTCTCCCTTCCTCTCTCTCTAAAATCAGTAAACATATATTTTTAAAAATCAATGTTTAGTTAAATTTGTATTTCCAATAATCAACAAAAATATTTTTGGTATAACTATGTACCGTGAACTATTTGGGGGAAATACACTAAAAATCTATTTGTGTTTATCTGACATTCCAGTTTAATTGAGTATCCTCTATTTTTATTTGCTAAATCTGTTGACCCTCTTCCCTTGGCCATAGTCTTGCTAGGCTACTGTGTATTCTCTGGAAGACTTTCTGGAATGTGCTCCAAAATAACTTACGGTGGGATCTAAAATGCACGCTCCCCGTTACTAAATGGAGTGACCCTCAGAATGGGCATATTTGAGAGACCCTTGATAAAAGCTGAGGCGATACTGACTGCATTCTTTTATTTTTTTCTTTATTTATTTATTTTTAGAGAAAAGGGAAAGGACAGAGAGAGAGGGAGAGAAACATGATGTGTTTTGATCAGTTGCCTCTTTCACACACCCAGCTGGGGACCCAGCCCATAACCCGGGCATGTGCCCTTACTGGGAATCAAACCAGCAACCTTTTGGTCTACAGGTCAGCCCTCAATCCACTGAGCCACACCAGCCAAGGATGACTACAATTTGTATTAGAAACCTGATTAATTGGTTTGATCAAGATGTTCCCGCAGTGCTCCCTCTTGTGGCAGGAAGAGCAACAGCTCCTCCATCCATTTAGTTGTGCCAGACCCCCCCACCCTGAATCAGGCTTCTCACTAAAAAGGTTATCACTGATAACTTTTGGGGGTTTATTTCTTCCTTCTTCCTTTCTTTTCATACATATATACATTTCCCCAAAGATTTGTTCCCCAAAGATTTGTTCGATGATATGTACAGCTGTTTTCCTTAGCTGCAGGAATATGTTCCAAGACCCCTAGCAGATGCCTGAAACCATAGATAGTACCGAACCCTGAATATACTGTTTTTTTCTATACATACGTATCTGTGATAAAGTTTAATTTATAAATTCGGCACAGTAAGAGGTGAACAAGAAAAGCTAATAATAAAATAGAACAATTATAACAATATACTGTAATAAAGGTCATGTGAATGCAGTGTCTAAAGTGACTAAAGGGTGAGGCGTGCGCACAGCTCAGATAGGCTGGACGAGGCGGTGATTCACCTCCGGGCAGGACAGGGCTGGATGGCTTGAGGTGGTGTGAGATTTCATCACACTCCCTAGAAGGGCACGCAACTTAAAACGTATGAATTATTTCTAGAATTTTCTATCTAATATTTTCAGACCACGTTTGAGCACAAAAAGTGAAACTGCAAAAGCAAAACTGTGGATGAGGGGACGACTGTGTTATCACACAAAAGTATACATTTTAATTACAGTGTTCTCCAGAGCTTTATATTTTATCCATTGAGGAGCAGTTTTGGGGGAAGAGGTGAAGAGCATCTTTGCTCACCCTAGTTTGGGCTTCGAGAGTACTAATATAATTTACAAACAGAGTAGATATGTGGTGCCTGTTGATACAGCACAGGAGGTCCCCTCTGCTGTTCCTTTCTTGCTCCTTCTACTCTTCACCTCATCCTGAGGCCCGTGCACCAGAAATAGCCTCCCAGGTGTGCAGTTCCCAGGTGCTCTCAACTACCATGTCAGACACTTACTGATGTTGGAAACTATTTTTCTATTATTCCGTTTATAAAATCATAGGCTCCCTCTGTTGTAGGAAGTTTCTTTGTTGTTCCTTTCCCTATGTTGGTGGAAAAACTTACATCATTGTAGTATTTTATTTTACTATCTTTATGTAAAGATTCTCTAGGTTTCATTCACTTTTTGACATCAGAACATGTTTTGTCTTTAGGCCTGTGTACATTTTCCCTCTGGTCTTTTTTTGAGAGTTATGTTTTCAGGGCACAGAGGTTAAAAACTAAAGGTTTTTTAAAAAATTGTTGTTCAGTTACAGTTGTCCCAGTTTTTGCCCCATTGCTCTACCCTGCTCCACGCGCCCCCAGCTCCCACAGTCAATCCCCACCCTGTTGTCCATGTCCGTGGGTCATTCATACAAGTTCCTTGACTAGACCCTTCGCCTCCTTCCCCCATCATCCCCCTCCCCGCTCCCCTCTGGTCACTGTCAGTTTGTTCTTTTTTTCCATGTTTCTGGTTCTGTTTTGCTCATTTGTTTTGTTCATGAGGTTTCACTTATAGGTGAGATCATATGGTATTTGTCTTTCACCACCTGACTTATCTCACTTAGTATAATACTCCCCAGTCCCATCCATGCTGTCACTAAAGATAGGAGTTCCTTCTTTCTTTCTGCTGCATAATAGTATTCCATTGTGTAAATGTACCATAGTCTTTTGATCCACTCTTTTACTGATGGGCACATAGGTTGTTTCAAGGCCTTGGCTATTGTAAATAATGCTGCTATGAACATTTACGTACATAGGTTCTTTTGAATTGGTGTTTCAGGATTCTTAGCATATAATCCCAGGAGTGGGATCACTGGATCAAAAGGCAGTTCCATTTTTAGTTTTTTGAGAAAATTCCATACTGTTTTCCACAGTGGCTGCACCAGTCTAGTCTGCATTCCCACCAATAAAAATTAAAGGTTTTATTTCTCAGAAATTTTAGGGGTTAAAGTAAAAGTTAATACTATTGAGAATTACTAGGTAAAGCAGGTTGGGCACATCTATTTGCTTTTGATAATAATAGCTTAGACTAGGGCTGTCCAACCTTTTGGCATCTCTGGACCACAATGGAAGAAGAAGAGTTGTCTTGGGCCACACATTAAATACACAAACACTAATGAAAACTGATGAAAAAAAAAAGGTCTGTGCATAATTTTTGTGATATTCGCCACCACAGATAAGCAAAAAAAGTGCTCACATAACAACCCGAATTACGCAGCGACCCTTTTGATAATCTTTTAAAATCATCAAGCAGGTCCCAAGTTTGTGATCACTAATACAGAAAATGTACATATCTAAGTAATAAAACATCACTGATGTTTTGAAAAATATTTTTTAATTATAAAAGTAAAAGAGGGCAACATAAAACTAGTGGAATGTTTGACACTGTATTTGAGAAACTAGTGCATCAGTATCTGGTTTGATAGAAGTAGTTGCAATTCTCAGGGAGTTCTCAAGGTGCTCATCAGATATTCTTGGTTCTAATTTTACCCTTAATGTGTTTTATTCTTAAAAATAGTTGCTCGCAAATGTAGGTGCTGCCAAATAGTGATGACACGAATAGGCGAGATTGTGAAGCAAGGGATATTTATCTCTGGGAAGATAGGACCTATAAAAGTCCATTAAAAAGACACGATAAAATTTTTCTTTAAGTTGAATGTCAGATTGCAGCTCTACGTATTCCATTTGAAAATTGGTAGGTAATATATTTGTTGACTGAAAATGGAGTTGTAAATATAGCAAAATATTGATTATTTTCCTGGAAATCTTGAAATCTGTTTTCAAATTCTTGTATCAAATCAAAAAGCAAGGCTGCATATTTTCTGCTGTTCACAGGACTGTGTTTAGCCAACATGTTGAAATGCATAAAATTGTTTGCCTTAATTTGAGCTTGCCATTATTTCAGTTTCATTTGGAACACTGTTATGGTTTGAAACATGGTGTTGATAAGTTGGTTTTCACCTTGAAGATGCATGTTTAACTCATTTAAATGAGCAGTTAAATCCACTAAAAATGCTAAATCTGTAAGCCAGTTTTCATCGTCAAAGTTCCGGCACAAATTTGTTTTTTGATACCACAAACAACTTGATAACATGTTGCAAATCATAAAATCTTTTCAACATTTGACCTTGACTTAGCCGTCTTATTTCCAAAAAGTAAATGATGTCACCATAGTCAGCATCAATACTTTTAAGGAATTCCTGGAATTGCTGATGATTCAATCCCTTGGATCTTATGAAATGCACAGTCTTGATGATGATTTGCATGACGTTATCTATTTTTAAAGCTTTTGTGCAGAAATTTTCTTGAGGTACTATGCAATGATACTTCATCAAAGGTGAGTTCTGGGTGGCGATTGCATCATCTTCTATTAATTTTACAAGCCCCTCTCTTTTACCTACCGTCGCTGGGGCACCATCAGTAACTTTACTGGATATGTTGACAGTGGACAAAGAAAGTTGCTTTAACACATTTTTTTACTGCTTCGTATAAATCTCTTCATTTAGTTTTTTCTTTTTTTAAAAAAGATTTTATTTATTTATTTTTTTAGAGAGAGGGGAAGGGAGGAAGAGAGGGAGAGAACCATCGATGTGTGGTTGCCTCTCGCGCCCCCTACTGGGGCCAGGGCCTGCAACCCACAGATGTATCCTGACTGAGAATAGTACCAGCGACACTTTGGTTCTCAGGCTGGCACTCAATCCACTGAGCCACACCAGTGAAGGCTAGTCGTATCTTTTAATGGCACCACAGAAGCCATTTCTTTAGTGACATTATATTTGTCATCAATACCCCTAATAAAAATGGCAAGTTGAGCTGCATCTGTAGTATCAGTGCTATTATCCATCACCAAAACATAAAATTTAAAATTAGCAGCTTCACTCTGTAAACTTCTTTCGATAGATTTTCCAGTTTCTTCAATTCACCCGGCTATTGTCTGGTGAGACAAACTGATTTTAGAAAAATTCCCCCTTTTTATCAGGCAAGCTCTATCTGCCATGCTTTCTATACATTGCCTAATAAACTCACCATCAGTAAATGGTTTTGATTTTTTTGCTATTAAATATGCAACCACAGAACTAGTTTTTACAATGGAATCTGCCCAAGTTGTAACTTTTTGAAAAAATTTTTGTTGAGAAGACAGACTTTCTTTCAGTTCTGTTATTTTGTCCTTACGACACAGTCCTTCATACGCATTGAATTTGGCAGCATGTTTTTGCATATTACGCCTTTTCAAATTATAGTCTTTGAAAACTTGCACAAATTCCCTCCAAATTAAGCAGAGTGCCTTACTATTTGCCTTCAGAAAAAAGTAGTCATCTGTCCACTTTTCATTGAACAATCTTTCTTCATCCATAATTTTTCTTTTGGTGGGGTTCCTTTTCCTTTGGAGATGTTGTAGAAGCCATGCTGGGATTAAAAAAATAACACTAAATAAGGGACTTTATTTACTTTTATTATGAAAATTAATCGACAATAAAATAGAGAGCAAAGTTTGGGCGCTTCCACAGTCCTCCTGGCTGCCGATGCAGGGCGAGGCGGAAGGCCAGTTGTAAAGCAAGGCAGGTGATGTGTGAGGTGCCACCGAGGTGTGGAAATACCTTTAATAATCAAATGAGAATGCTTATCTGACTTCTAAATAGCATTAAACACCTAACGTTGTGATGGTAAGTTGAAATATTACTGATAATCGCTGCCTCGCTAAATCACCACGAGCACATGTAATGTCTGGTAGTGTCAATCCTACTGCCCGCGCTTGGAAGATAACACACTGGAAGCCGCACCGCACCATAACACTGAAGCCATGCATGCATACAAATAGTGAGAGCTTATGTACATTTATTTTACATGGCACTGTGACAGGTAATCACAAAACCATCTCATAATGTTTTAAGTAAATTTATGATTTTGTGTTGGGCCGCATTCATAGCCACCCCTTCATGGAGCCCGTGGGTTGCAGGTTGGACACCCCTGGCTTAGACCAAAGCTGGAACAAAAATATCCTAAATCATCCTGAGGTTTTCCTGATAAATTCCAATTACTCAGTGGTCCTTGGGTGTAGATGCTTATTAACTAATAAGTACTTATTTTGTCCCTTAGAGAACACCACTGAATATGAGTTCCAGAAATGAATTGAAGATTCAGAAAAACTCTCACCAGGAGAGATTATTTAGACCACTTCAGTGGAAATACTGCTTGTTATTTTGGACCAGTAAAAGAAAGTTCTGAAATATGCAACCCTGGTGAATTATGACCCCATAATTCTACTACATTTAAAGATATTTTGAAATAATTATCAGCAAATTTTCACACAGTTTTGGCACTGATCTAGAGAGTTTCCCCATTGTCATAAGAAAAGTAACAAATAGCAATTACACTGAGCAGAGTTACACTATTTTTCCCTGTGAACTAAAATAAACCGTGCCTGTATCTTTAACTTTATATGCAGTGATAGTTAAGTTTTTGGGTGATGGGCTGATGTGTTTCTTTTCCTACCACAGAGAAGAGACACATCTTCTAAAAATCACTAAAGCCAAGTTTTGTTATGCTGGGTTTTTCACGCTTGTTTTTTAAAGCAAAACTTTTTTTTTCACATAAAAATTTCTTAGTTCATTAACCCTCTCATGAAAAATCTGCACAATCATTGTAATAAGAAGACTCTTCACTCCTTCCTTTTGCCAGCACCAGCGTGGACATTTGCTGTCTCCCTGGCTTTCCTCATTCTGTTTTTGTGCTCCCTTCTCTATTTTCTTGAGGTCTTCTCATACAGGCCATGTCTTGCAAGTTTATGTTTGGGTTCATTTTTGCATAATCCAAGGAATCATAAACTATGCCAAAGCCAGTTGTCTTGCCACCACCAAAATGGGTTCTGAATCCAAACACAAAAATGATACCTGGTGTGTTCTTATACATTTTGGCTAATTTCCCCCAAATTTCTGTCTTAGGTACTGTTACCTTCCCAGAGTGAAGGACATCAACCACCATTTGTTTCCTCTGAAATAGTCTGTTGGTCATGAAGTTCCTGGTCTGGATAGATACTGCATCGTTCATGACGGAAGCCTATCTTCAAGCAGCTAGGGAGGAAAACTAAAGCTAAACTTTCTCAAGTTATTTCAAACGAAGCTTTCTCCAGAGAATGGAGTTGCTAAATTCTCTGGTTTCTAATCGGCTAAGAGGCAAGAGCCTTAGGAAAACAAAAACAAAAACAAAAACAAAAACCAAAAAAAACAACTGTTAGAAAAGACTGTCATGGAAATTATAAGAGACGCCTTTGGAGGCGTGCATCTGTCTGTGCGTTCTTAGAATGTGCAACCCGGCCAGGCTCACCATGTTGACCCAAGAAATTCTGAAGACTTAGTATAAAAAAAAGGTATAAAATATCTCATTGGTTTGTTTTACTTTTTGGAATGATGTTCCTAAAAATTTTTAAAGTTCATAAGTGAATCATGCTGCTCTAGATAATTCCTTTGAGACATGCATTAAAAAATATTTTTATATGTGTAACTTTCATTTTAGTTGGTCCACAGAGAAAGTCAGGAGACCTTTTCTTAGTAGTTTTAACTGTATTTTCCTGTCAAAATATGCAAACAAATCTAAATATATATATTTGGCAAGTTAGGGCTCAAATTTTCTTTGCATAAACAAGTTAAGCAAAAACTAGTTTCTTCAGGCTCTTTTGCATATTTGTCAGGAAGCCCCTATACATCTACACTTGCTTGGCCCTTCTCTCTTGTGTTTAGAGCTGTGCCCTAAAGCCTTGGGAAAGGCAGTGATGTGCAAATGCAACCACAGCCTTTTTTTTTTTGCTACTACAGCCTTTTATGTTATCTTTTAATGAAACAGGTACCGGTTTTTGGGATGCCTACTTTGTTGCTCTGGGACCTCTAACCCCTTCAGTAGTGGACATGCCACAATGATGGCACAATTGTGCTTTTTGGTGTTACCATGGCCACCAAACTCCTCATCATGTGCCCATTCCATCTCCTGGACCTGCCTCCTGGGAGGTTTTCTGCTCTTCTTGCTCAGGCCCAGTCAGTGACCTCTGTGGTCTTTTGCCAGCTGGCCCACACAGATTTTCCCTTAGTACAGCCCAATTATCTGCACAGTATTTACTTTCTTAGTTCTGTTTGCCATGACAACCTCTCCTAGAGACACAAAACCTGAGTGCCCCCACCCAGGGGAACTTCTTGCCCTGGGCGCTGCCCAAGGAAGTAATAAAGCAATAGTTTTTGCTTGAAGCTGTATATCTTGAAGGATGTGTGAAAGAGAAAGGAACATTAATTTGTGCCTCCTGTTGACGAGAAGAAGGGTTCTATGGAAAGTAACTTCACAGGGAAATCTGTTCATAAATTCCTAACTGAGCAGGTTATGGTGGGTAGTCACATTCCAAACATGACTTTTTGGTAAAAGGTTTATGTTTGCCTAAACAAGCCCTGTGCATTGTTTCTGTGCAGCTAGGTTAACATATCCTTGATATAAGCGGTGACCACCCTCAAGAGAACACATAATCTTGTTAACCTGTAAATCGACCCTGGCCTTGCTTTCTCCCACCTCCCTGTAATCTTGCTTATATTCCCCCTTTAATTTCAAGTGCATGAAAGAAACTGCAAAACTGTTATTCTGTGGGGCATTCGAGATCTCTCTCCCTGGCATATGTGGTCAGTTAGAGTCAACCAAACTCTTATAAAAATCTCTACAGGTTTGGATGTTTCTTATGTTGACAGTCAAGCTTGAATGCTTTCCAGCCAGTAATACGAACCAGGCCAAGGGTCTGACAACGCCAAAGAACTTTTATAGTGGAAATTCTAGTGCTGTTGCCTCATACCATTGAATTGTTGACATAAGAAACCTGCACACCTGTAGAGACTTTTATGAGTTTATTTGAGCCAAACTGATGACGCTGCCAGGAAGCAAGATCTCAGAATGCTCCACAGTTCTGCAGTTTCTTTTTATGCATTTGGAAATAAGGAGAGAATTTATGGAAAATTACATGGAGGTGGGAGAAAGCAAGGCGGGGACTGGAATACAAGATAGTTAGCAAAATTAGGTCTTCTCTTGAGGGTGGTTACACTCTGAGGCTGGGGGTGGAGCATCTGAAAAAGAGGCATTTCAAATGCATCTTAGGTCTGTTAACCTAGATGCACAGAAACAATGGCCAGAACTTATGCTTAAGGCAAATTTAAACTTGTTGTATGCTCAGGGGCTTCCCCTATCATGGGTCCTCCATGACCTGCCCAGGTAGGAATTTATGATCAGGTTACTCTGTGATGTTACTTTCAGTCACTGAATTTGTCAGGTTTATTACATAGTTTCTTTTTCTTTCACAATATTAATGGTACTAAGAATATGTTGAACAGCTGTTACAACCTCTACAAAACAGGCAACATGAATACGGACTTCTGCGGTTTCACTACCTCCGAAAGACAAAAGCTTGGGCTGCCATGCTGGTCAGAACATTTGAACTTTCCACAGATGGTTGCTGCCTCCAAAATGGTTACTGCCTCTGTCACATTTGACAAAATAGGGCTGGAGCTGATCAAGAGATAATTGTGGAACTCAGGAGGGTCATGGCTGAAGGGGATGTAAATGAGACTGTCTAGAGTCAGTTTTTAACCCTGCTAGGGGTCAGAGGATAGCATTCAGGTCAGATTTGAAGAAGTAACCTTTAAAGTAGTTCCTCCTTTTCCATACTTTTGCTTTCCGAAGTTTCAGTTACCTGTGGTCAGCTGCCATCTAAAAGTATTAAACAAAAAATTCCAGAAATATACAATTTGTAAATTGCATGCCATTCTGAGTAGTGTGATGACTTCTTGTACTGTCATGCCTGCTCCAGCCCTTTGTCCATTGCATTATCCTTTTGTCCAGTGTATCCACAGCATGTTACCCAAGTGCTAGTCATCCAGTAGATGATTCAGCTATCAGATCAACTGTTGTGATATCACAGTGCTTGTGTTCAATTAATCCTTACTGTACTTGAAATGGCCCCAAAGTGCTCCTGCTGGTGTGGTTCAGTGGACTGAGTGGTGGCCTGTGAACCAAAAGGTTGCCAGTTCCATTCACAGTCAGGGCACATGCCTGGGTTGGGGGCAGGTCCCCAGCGGGGGGCTTGTGAGAGGTAACTGATCAATATATCTCTTGCACATTGGTGTTTCTCTCCCTCTGTTTCTCCTTCCCTTCCCCCTTCTCTAAAAGTAAGTAATTAAAATCTTTAAAAAAAAAAAGAAATGGTCCCAAAGTACAAGGATAGTGCTATTCAGATATGACAAAGAGAAGTCATGAAGTGCTTCCTTTATGTGAAAAGATATGTATAGTGTTAAAAAAAATCGATGGAGTAATTTTGAAGAACAAATTAGCTCTATTAAGCAGTTCATGAATGCAGTGCGGGTTGGCGGGGGCTTGCGGTGGTGAGGGAGCGTTCCTTTTAGCAAATAGAAAGGTGCTCCAAGGCGCTGTATGAATGGCAGGTTTTTATAGGAGGAAGGTGGGGCAAAAGAAAGGATTCTTTTGGGGCAGGACATCTTTTTTTGGGGGGGGGGAAGAGAACCGAAGTGTTTATTTTTAAAAAGATTTTATTTATTTATTTTCAGAGAGAGGGGAAGGGAAGGAGAAAGAGGGAGAGAAATATCAATGTGAGAAAGAAACATTGATCAGCTGTGTCCCAACCAGGGACTGGAAGTGCAACCCTAGCATGTGCCCTGACCGGGAATTGAACCAGCAGCCTTTTGTTTTGTAGAAGGAGGCCCAACCAACAGACCAACACAAAGGTCAGAGCGAACTGAAGGTGTTTTTTTTTATCGTGCTGATTGCTTCAGTTTTCTATGGGGGGTGGGGGAATGGAGAGGCTCATGTGACAGATTACCTCATTTGTGTTGACCAGAAAATTCCATATTGTTGATTATGTTTCTGGTCCTGACTGGATGGCTCCCCAGGTGGCTCAGTTGGTTGGAGCATAGTCTCTTGCACCAAAAGGTTGCAGTTAAATCCCTGGTCGGGGTGTGTATTACGAGGACAAATGATCCATGTTTTTCTCTCAATTCATGTTGCTCCCTCTTTCTCTTTCTCTCCCCTTTCCTCTCTCTCTAAAATTAATAAATAGCCCTACAGCCCTCACCAGTGTGGTTCAGTTAGTTGGGTGTCATCCCCCAAAGAGAAAGGTCACTGGTCTGATTCCCAGTCTAGGCACAAGTCTGCGTTGCCAGCCAGGTCCCCAGTAGGGGGCACATAAGAGGCAACCACACATTAATGTTTCTTTCCCTCTCTTTCACCCTCCCTTCCCTTCTGTCTAAAAATTAAAAAAAAAAAAAAAGCCCCAGATTTGGGAGCTGATCACAAACCCAAATGCCATCAAGAGTGAGCTGGAGGCCTGAAAAACCAGGGCCAGCTTTCGTTTTCTTGTGTTCGAAGGGAAGAAACATTTTTCCCTTGCTTTTAACTCTGCTGTAAGAAAAACTGCATTAAATACCTGATATAAATGGCAATTGGCTTCCATGTCAGAAATATTAGGGCGGAAGGAAGACTGTGCTGAATGGCAAGCACATGCCCCAGCTGCTTCTGGCTGCAGCTGACCCTTGCTGGGTGGGAAAGTGGGCCCAGGATGGCCAGAATCTTCAATTTTTAAGAAAAGCCTAAAGTCTGGATTTTTGCCCTATTTCTAGTGTCAGCAAATAGTTAAAAAAATTAAAAACAAAAATTTTAGCTACATAGAACCTGTCTGCAGGCTTCATTAAAATTTTTTTTTTAAAGAGTAAGGAAGGGAGAGAGAAAGAGAGGGAGAGAAACATCAGTGTGTGAGAGAAACATCGATTGGTTGCCTCTCACACATCCCCAACTGGGGACTTGGCCTGCAACCCGGGCACGTGCCCTGACTGGGAATCAAGCTGGTGACCTTTCAGTTTGCAGGCTGGTGCTCAAATCCACTGAGCCACACAAGCTAGGGCTAAAAAGTTTTTTTAAAAATTGATTTGAGGGAGAGAAGTAGGGAGAAACACAAATTTGTTGTTCCACTTATTTATGCATTCATTGGTTGATTCTTATAATATGCGCCCTGACTGGGAATCAGAGCCCACAGCCTTGGCGTATTTGGACACTTCTCTAAACAAGTGAGCTACCTGGCCAGGGCTTCAGGCTGCATTTCACACCAGGCCACAGTTTGGGCTTTGGGTCTCAAGGGAGTAGCAAAGACGGGGAAGGCAGAACCTGGGAGAGCAGGCTATCTGCAGGATGAGTAGAGGAAGTGAATGCAGGAGAAGGAGACAGATTAACAGTGGGAAAGGTGGGAGGGCCAGGAGCAGGAATGTCAAGTAAGGAAACATGACATCTCCTTAAAAGACGGCTTTTAAAGAGAAGTGAAAAGCCCTGTGTTATATGACTGAGGAAAGATCCGCTAAGAGAAACAAGCCTAGAGGAGCCTTTCACAGGTCACCATTTGAGCCTGTTGCTCCCTGCAACTCTGTTCTGTGTCTTTCCTCACCCATGCTTTTCTCTTTGTCATTCCTTCTATTACACCTTTTCCTGTCACGGCTAGGTGAACTCCTACTTATCCTGTAATACCTGGCTTCAGTGTTACCACCTCTCTCCTCTTAGTGGTTGTTTATGTGATGGATGATTTGCTTTTCCTGTAGAGTTTTCGGAGTCCTTGATTCCGTGTTACAGCATTTACCACATTTGATTCAAGTACAGTTTGAGACCTGTGGGTCTTACCCATGTCTCACCACTGGCTATAAGGTCCTGTGTTCAGAGACTGCATCTTTTTTTTTAGATTTTATTTATTTTTACAGAGAGGGGAAGGGAGGGAGAGAGGGAGAGAAGCATCGATTGGTTACCTCTCACTGGGGACCTGGCCCTCAACCCAGGCATGTTCCCTGACTGGGAATGGAATCAGTGACCTTTTGGTTTGCAGGCCGGTTGGTACTCAATCCACTGAATCACACTAGCCAGGGCAGGGACTGGATCTTTTTTATCTTTCTCTCCAGGTCTGCCTCGGGCTTGGTACCTTTTACGCAGTGCTCAAGCAATGTTTGCAGAAGCCTAGGGGTTAAGAGCATGAACTCTGAGCCAGGCTGCCTGGCTTAGAAACCTGGCTTTGCTATCTTCTGTGTAGCCCTGGGCACAGCCTTTGACTTTTCTGTGTCTACTTGCTCATCTGTAAAATGTAATCCTCACATCAACCTTCTATTGTGAGGCATGGATTTAAACAAGTTATATACTCAAAACATTCAGAAGGGTGCCTGATACGCAGTAAGCCTTAAGAAAATGTTACTCTATTATAAATTTTACATATTTAATATATAAATATTTCATTATTAATGTTAGCTTTGTTATTGTTTCATTTATTTTGTACACTAGTGCATCCTCAGTGCCCAGAACAGTGCCTGGAACATTGTGGATGCTTAATAAATATTTGTAGAGTGAATGAATAAATGAGTGATGGATTTCCCTTTGTCCTCACTCCAGAGCCACACTGTTCTCCCAGCTGGGGTTGGGTGGGTGACTAGGTGTGCAACGGCCATCAGGACCTATATTGGGGTTTAGTAGAAGTTTGTGGGCAGGCCTAGGGCATAGCTCTCAATTTTTCTCCAGGAAAACGTGTCTAACCTAAAAAAGAACTTCTGGAACCCAGGTCAAAGGTAAGTTGGGAAGGAAAAGCTGCATGCATGCATACCAGGAATAACCTCCTTTGTCTTGTTTTATTCAATACATCCAAATTTCCTTCTCCAGGCTAGCCCGATAGAGTGCAAGTTGCAAGTTAATTTGAATTTCACTTTTTCTTCTTGGTCTCACAGGGAGTCAACAGGCTTCAGAACACTGCAAATTGTTCATGTAACCAACAAAAAGTGTTTTGCAGCCACACAGGCCTGGATTCATATGAGGACCTCTGATCCTTAGCTGTGCTTGGCCTCTTTAAGTTTCACGTTTCTTACCTATAAATTGGAGATATCTTTCCTTTCTTAAAAGGTTGTGATGGGAAAGCAATTAATTGTGCATTTTGAAACCACTTAAGCTCTATACAAATATCGGTTATTATTGGATCTCCACATTGGTTCCTTGGCAGGGTTTCAGGAAGATAAGAGTAGCTCCTCATCGGTAAAAGGCTGGGTGACCCCAACTCTAATCTCTGCGCATGGGTCCAGAGGGCTTTGGCCTTCCCATCCCAAGGCTAGTCAGGGGCAAAGCTGTGACGGTTTGGGTTGGTGGGCGGCCAGTGCTGGACCAGACTACGGTGCTTTCTTGCAGGTCAAACGTCGCAATCCACAAACCCTGGTAAGAACTGAAGAAGCGCAGCCCTTAAAGACAAGGAAGTGAAAACCGAGACGCAGGGAGAGGGTCAGACTGTGCTGTCAACGGGAGAAACCTTACTGCATGAGAGGGAGGTTGATGCAAGAGAAACGATGCGTCTGATCTAGTGGAAGGGGAATGGAGCGCAGGAGCTCGTCATCCTAAGTGAAAGTAATGGCCGGTGAAACTGGCCGAAGGAATTTCGGTACTGCCCAACGATTCCGGGCTTTGACTATAGTCCACTCCGCTGACGCCTTGGGCCCCTCGCCCCGCCCCCAGAGGGTAATTAGACCGTACCAGTATGCCTTTTTAGGGGTGAAGGTAATCGTGGGCAAGACCTGTAAAGCGAATCGAAGTTCTTTGTTAGCAAAAACATGATCATATATATTACTTGAAGATTCTGAGATTCTTAGTTAATATGCTTCCCTTCTATCTGCTCTGCCCTCTATGCTCTCTGAAGAATGGTAGGAGTCCGGCCATACTTCCCCCTCTGTTTTCCGCATTTGGTACATTCTTCCGCGGAACGTAGGCGGGGAGACGTACATAAACCCCAACCCAGGCAGCGGGTCTGCTCAGTGCTCGAGGCGTCGGTGCGCTGCGGTATTTGAGTCTTATCTCGACGGCCAGTGTGCGCGTGCGCCGACATGGCCTCAAACGGTATGTAAGGGCGCGAGGAGCCGGTGGTGCGCAGACCCGGGTCCTCGTTCCCTCCCAGCTGTGCTTTTGTTTTTTTCGTGGGATCTGGGCGGCGATCGCGTGTAGGATCTTCTCGTGCCACTGGCGGGAAGCAGCGGGGAAGGATGGAAGGGGGAGGCCTATGTCGCCATCTTGTTTTCGCTTCTCTGGCGCTTGCTCGGGACGGGTGGTCTCCCATTCGCAGCCCCTTTGAGGTGAGGGTTGGGAGGCACGCTGCTTGATGATTTGAAACGTGAGATACTGATGGAGATGTCGGGTCTCTGTAGCCCTTTTCCCCCTGGTTTCCAGCCCTGCTTTCGGGCCCGCTTTGTCGCAGTGCTGCATCCGGGCACTACGTACGCGCACGCGCTCTGCTAGCCCCTCCCCCCTTTTTCGCGGCACGAATCCCCCCTCCCACCTCGAGTTGGCCCTGCTTTTGTCGCGAGACCCTCGCTCGGCTGAGGACTCCGCGGTGCCAGTGCGGTGTGGACCTCGCCCCGCCCCCCCGACTCCCTTGGGAAGGGGCGGGACCACCCCTTTCCCGCCTCGTTTGCCACGCAACCAGGGGCAGAGGCCCGGGATCCGGGCTGCGTGCCGGCTTAACGGCTGAAGGGGCGTTGGGGGTCCTGAGAGCCGTCCGACGGACTTAGGAACCGCGCCTGAGCGTTTTCCCGCCTAAATTTCCTCTTTCTGAGGTGGGAACGGGAAGGAGCGGCCGCCCGGGGCCACACCCTCTCCCGGTCCTTCTGCCCTTTCCTGCGGGGGAAGCGCCTCGTTTACGGTGCGGAGGAGAGGAGTTGATCTGGCTAGTGCGTCTTCGTTATGGCGTTTTAAAAGCGCTTTCGCTACCTTTGGTTCGCCTAGTTCCCCTCAGCCCCGGGGAAGGCAGGGTGAATGAGAAATGGATTCAGTGGGCGCCACAGGGCTTGGAACAGGAGTACCAGTTGTCGTCTCCTGAGGCGAACACTTCGATGATGATCTCTATCATTTGGGGTCAGAGTTCTCTTGGTTAACTGGCTTTTCACTAAAAATCCACTTTCCCAGTCTCCAAGATTGGGCAAAGGGTGGAATGGCCTCTTTGGAGACATTCTTGTCCTTTGGGTGAGAGTGTGGCCACATCTGGAACACTGTTGCCTCCTGCTCCCAACTTTAATTAACACCCACCCCAGCTCTGGCTGGCGTGGCTCAGTGGAATGAGCGCGGGTTCGATTCCCAGTCAGGCACGTGCCTGGGTTGCCGGCCAGGTCCCCAGTTGGGGGTGTGTGAGGGGCAGCCAGTGGATGCTTCTCCCTCTCTTTCTCCCTCCCTTCTCCTCTCTCTAAAAATAAAATCTTAAAAAAGAGATAGTATTTAAAAAAATATATGGATTGTAAAAAGACCCCATCCCAGTTAAGTAGCTCTAACTTCAGCTTGACTCTTGGTGATAACTTCCACATAGAGTGGGCATGAAAAGGAGATGTGTGTAAATTTCTGATATCAGTTCAATTTGTGGAGAATTGTGGCTGTCCCCCAAGACTCATGGTTTTTCCAATAAAGCCTTTTGGTCTCTATAGACGTTTACTTTTTCTTTGCTTTATTGTGTTCTACTCTTTGAGGGATGGCTGAAGGTGATATACTTTTTTTTTTTTTTTTGCAGACTATACCCAACAAGCAACCCAAAGGTGAGTGCCATTTCTGGGCTTCCAGAGTTTGTAAAGGGCAGGGGTTGTTAAGGTAGTTTGTCCTGATTGCTGTTTTTTTGTGTTTTTTTTTCTTTTCTCCAGCTACGGGGCCTACCCCACCCAGCCTGGGCAGGGTTATTCCCAGCAGAGCAATCAGCCCTATGGACAGCAGGGTTATGGGGGCTACAGCCAGTCAGGGGACACCTCAGGCTACGGCCAGAGCACCTATAGTTCCTACGGACAGACCCAGAACAGTGAGTCTCTCTTAAGTGGGTCACCCCGCCTCTTCCTGCTCTTTCTGAATGTTGCTTTTCCTTAACCCTAAGCGGTACTGAAAATGCTGAAACTGTCATATGTTTTCTTTTCCCTTATCTAACCCTTAAAACTCTTTGGAATCTGAACACTGAAACAAAAATGCTTATTGGTTTCTAATTCTGTTTCCTTTTATTTTCTTTGACTTTTCACTTTTTATTTATGCTGCACTGTTCCTCACTTCCTCTGAGCATGAAAGTGAAATGTGGGGGCAAAGAATTCACTAAAGGGAGAAAGTTTTTGGCTTTTAATACTGAACAGGGAGAAAATGATTTGCCTGAAGATGTTTGAAGTCAGGCTGTACTTCATGTATTACACTGAGGTGGGATTTACCCTGAGGTCCTGAAGTGTAAATAATGTGGGTTGTCCTAGTTGTACTGTAGACTTACAAGGAGGTTAAACTGTTGTTAACGAAGAGGGATCTCTTGGGCTGTGGTTAGTGGTGGTCTTGGAGACTGGCTTTGGGATGAGAGGGATGAGATTGGAACTATGAAGTTGGCAGAAGTTGAAGCATTAGCTTTAGGGTAGAAGAGAAGGGTGACTTGACTATGAGTTGCAAGATTTTTAAGCAGCTTAAGAGGCTGACTTTTTTAAAAAAAGTAAAATAATATACTTTTAATCTGATATCTTTAACTGAACTTAAGGTTTTTCTAACTTTTCTGAAAATTCATTTATTAGGTTAAGAGGCTGGCTTTTAAAGTGTGGTAGCTTAGGTAATATGTAATATTTTTTCCAACCCATTCCTTGCCTTTTCTGTTTCCTCTTAGCTTTTGTGACTTCCTTTTTCTTTTCCTTGTAGCAGGCTATGGCACTCAGTCAGCTCCCCAGGGCTATGGCTCAGCTGGTGGCTATGGCGGTGGCCAGAGTTCTCAGTCATCTTATGGGCAGCAGTCCTACCCTGGCTATGGCCAGCAACCAGCTCCTAGCAGCACCTCGGGAAGGTAAGGAGGTTGGGGGTGAATTGATACGGAATGATAATGTGACTTGCAGCAGGAGCAGTTATAAGGAGTGAGGTGGGGGAGTGTCTTTGCGTTTAGAGTTCAGAAGCTGGAATGTACCAAAAGTGACAGGAAATACCGACATACTGGCGTTATAATTCTGTCTTTTTCCTTTTCCTTAGTTATGGTAGCAGTTCTCAGAGCAGCAGCTACGGGCAACCCCAGAGTGGGGGCTATGGTCAGCAGTCTGGCTATGGTGGACAGCAGCCTAGCTATGGACAGCAGCAAAGCTCCTATAATCCTCCTCAGGGCTATGGACAGCAGAACCAGTACAACAGTAGCAGTGGAGGTGGCGGAGGGGGTGGTGGAGGTGAGAAAATGTCGTCAGTTTTGTCTTACACCTATTTCCTGTAAGGATTAATATTCAGCTTGGCCCTTTGCCCCGAAAGGGTTCTTAAAAATGTTGATTTCTTGCTCCCTAGCTGTCTTTTTATTTCTATTCATCTGTCCCCTGGTGGTGTTGAACTGTTTTATGCTACTTTACAGTTTTTTTTCCTCACAGTATCTTTTCTTTCTGACAGGTAGCTATGGTCAAGATCAGTCCTCCATGAGTGGTGGCGGCAGTAGTGGCGGTTATGGCAATCAGGACCAGAGTGGTGGTGGTGGCGGTGGCTACGGGGGAGGCCAGCAGGACCGTGGGGGACGAGGCCGGGGCGGTGGCGGTGGTTACAACCGCAGCAGTGGTGGCTATGAACCCAGAGGTCGTGGAGGTGGCCGTGGAGGCAGAGGCGGCATGGGGTAGGTGTCTTGGGAGCCAGGGAATAACATCATCGGGGTGGAGGGGGGTGTGTGGTGGGTTGCATGAATCTTCAGTCTCTTAGAACATAGTCAGTCTTATTCTAGGAATTTGTCAGGGCTTTGATATGGGGGCATTGGCTTATTCCTCCATCCCTTTTTGTTTTTGTGAGAACTTGGGAGCCTGAACTCCCACCCATACCTCTGAGTACTGACACTTATATTTCCAAAGGAAAAGGAAAAATGTATGGGTGTGTATGGATTGGAGTCATTGATATCCTGGGCAAGAAACATGGAAGTACAGGCTTCTTTCTCTGCAAGGGAAACCGATGATCCCACTCCTGGTAATAGGGAAAGTTGTTAATGGTTAACCTGACTTCAGCTTCCAGGAATTGGTTACTTTTCCCGTATTCTGTAGTCATTTGAATCCATGAATTTGATTTGTAGTAATTTGACTGACTGTTGATTTTATTTTGTCTGTGACTTGGTTTGTGGGGCTAACAAAGTGTGCAGACCTTTTGGGCAAAATTCACTTGACAGTGGTATCCCACATGTTTGCTCCACTGTCCCCATTCCCCTGGTTACTTGTCCAACTGGACCCTCTTTCCTTCCCTTCTCGCTATAGTTGATTTGAAGTAAAACCTTAGATTTGATGTTAAAGCGTGCATCAAATCTGTTGGTAAATATGATTTGAAGGACCATACTCTTGTCTCCCTTGAAAAGGGGAGGAATGTCAGTGTGTTACTTCTTTTTTGGAAAAAAGAGGTTTTTAAAGTGAGAATTCATATGTGGTAAGTATTCAGAGGTGGGTGGGGGCAGTCTCAAAAACCATACAAAAATGAGGAAAACTCTGTTGTGTGCGTGTGTTTAATGCAAAACTTTAAAAAGAAAAACAACTGTTATGTGACTGTTAACTTGCTCTGCATTTTATGTGCCACAGGTATGAAAGGTGACATTGCAAAATACTCCGCTCTTCTCGCAGTGTAGAAGGGGTGACCCCGGTGGTTGGGGGAAATCAAAAACAGTTCAGTAGTTAGGATAGGGTTTAGCTAAGTTTGTCTCGCTTTAAGGGGAAGTTGCCTTTGGTTTTGACTTTTTATGGAAAGGGGTTGGGTCTGCTTGCTGCTTTCAAAGCAAAAACCACAAAAATGTGTTCAGGGCTACCCCAGCCTGGTGTGAAATGTCTTCTGGGTAAATTGGGTAGGGTTTTTAAACCAACTACTGGGTTGTCAACCACTTGCGACAAGAGGAAAAAACATCTGCTACGTCGGAAGAACAACCGAGGAAAATGGGTCTTTTTTTTTTTTCAGAGGAAATAGATAATATAACCTTTGAAAGCAAAATTCTTAAAAAAAACAACTGTGTCTAAGAAATTGCACACGTGTGTGTGACATGCTGAAAGGTCAGGCAAGGTTGGTCAGGAAGGGGAATGTATTTTAGTAGCCACTTGTATCTTTTTCCCAAAACACATACCCTTGTTTGGGGAATATTAAACAAACAAAAAAAATACGCCCGTTTGTAGCCGTTGGAAGCTTCATGTCCTTTCTTCTAACTTGTCTTCTCCAGCGGAAGTGACCGTGGTGGCTTCAATAAATTTGGTGGTAAGTGAACAGAGTTTCCAAAATTCCCAACTCCCAGCAATGCTTTGTCTGATTGTTCATTTGCAGATGTTTTAGCGTGTTTTAAGTGTCAAAGGTTTTGAAGTGTCCAGAACCACCTCCAGAAAGGGGTGGGGTAGAATGCACCTGCTGCCAGATGTGTGCTAACCTGGAGGCAGGCAGGGGTAAGACTCAGCAGTCGTCTTCTACCAAATTGGTTTGACCCAGGTTAATAAGAGGTGTTTAATAAGGAGTGTTGCCACACCTGGCACTTAGTGACCGCAATTGTGAAAAACTGGAGAGTGTGCTGGAACACGAACCAACTTGGCTGTAGGATCTTTTTTGATCAGTGTGTTCAAGGCGTGCGTGTGTTGTGTGTGTGTAACAACCTCCAAATATTTTTAATTCTGGAAGAGGGTTATGAAATACTGCCCTGCCCTGAGAATGGTGAAGTTGGTATATATTTATATATTAAATACTGAATGGTGTCAATTAAATTCTACATATATGTATTTAAATTCAACTCAGATGGGCAAATAGAAACTAGCCGTGGGAAGGAAGGCGTGAACTACAAGAAAAGTTGGGAGCATGTGTTGCTCATGGGAAATAACCAGGTTTTAAACAACACAAACTGAATTCATGAAAAATGGCAAATTTGAGAAGTCTCCCAGTTAGCTGGAACTTTTCTGGTTTGGTTAACTAACAAAAGGTTTTTTGGATTTGTCTCACCATTTAAAGCCAAAGGCCCGGGTTCATGATTTAGGTGTCACTGAATGTGGGTACAATAATTATATATGGTGAATTCAGAGAAACTTTGGTCAAAGATGGTCTGGGAAGAAAAATAGGCTGCATTATGGAAATAAGATTTCTGGTCTGTTCCCTGGGACATGCTTTAAAAACACAATAGCTATTATGTATTTTTTTTTTTAATTTTCATGTGGTTTTGGGGAAACTTAACGTGGTTTTAAGAATGGTTTCTAAAGAAATTAAAAATTGTTCCACAAGGAATAAGTGTCTTTGGTGTTAAAGTTTGGAGAAACTGGATGGATGCATATCACATTGCTGGTGGTGAGCCCATTTCTCTCTGGGGTGAGAGAACAGGGCCAAGCTATGAGTTGGTTTGTTGACTTCAATGGGTTTCCCTCCTGGCCACCCCAATCTTTGCTGGGGACATTTCCCAGCCTGAACTGGGGGAGGCAGCATTTTCTGAAGTGTGGAGTTGTCCCTGTGGGGACTCAAGTTACATACAGATGTTAAGAAAAGGGGCCTGTGTCTTCTTTCCCAGCCATGCCTAGGATTTTCTCTGGGCAGGCAACACAGGACAGGGTTTGGAGTGAGTCTGTGAGCACTTAACTGATATTTTGCAAGAGTATGGATTTGGTTTTAAGTTTTTTCCTTGTCTGTCTCTATCTGTTGACTAATGGCTCCTCTTTTCTTGTTTTTTTTTTTTTTTTTCCCATGTCACTTAAGGCCCTCGGGACCAAGGATCACGTCATGACTCTGGTGAGTCCACAGGTGGCAGGAAAGGATGGCTAAAGTGGTATCAAGACTTGTTATGGATTTGGATGTTCTTTGAAACTTAATATGAAAAAGACCAGGGGTAGAGAAGGAAAAGGAAGGGAAGGGAGTTTAGGTGTATCTGTATTAGCAGTGATTTATATAAATGGGCATATCAGCAATAACTGACGGTTTCCTTCATTGGCAGTTTAGTAGGTCTGGCCCTGGCCCACTCAGCCCCCAACCCACCAAGATCTGGCCAAGATTAGAACATTACCAGCACTTCAAAAGCTCCCTGTGTCACTTCCCAACCACTGTGCACCCCCCAGGGGAACCCCTGTTCTGGCTTCTTAGACAGATTCTTTGTGCCTCTATGTGATCATTATGTTAATGGAGTCATGTAATAGGTCTTTTGCGTTTGGCTTTTTTTGCTCAATGTTAAGTTGCTGAGAATCATCAGTGTTGCTGTCTTTAACAAGTTCATTCTCCTTGTCCAAAGGAAAAAAAATTCAGTAGGTCTGGGAGGAGCCAGATAATTGCATTTCTAGCAAGTCTCCAGAGTGCTGATGCAGCACCTGTGGACCATGTGCTAGAACTATTGGTTTAAAGATTTTTTTTAAATGTGAATCCTGACCAAATCAGTGAACACGAAGACTTGCAAAGGGGGGAAGCATTTAGTGTATTTTTGTTTTGATTATGTTTGTACTGGATTTTAGGTGTAAAATAGGGTTTTTATCTTGGAGTCTTCGATTAAAATTTTACAAACACGGGTGTACTTCTTGTGTGAACTTGGGCAGTTAACTTGAACCCTGCTTTCTTTAATGGTAATTAGCATGTTAGAAAGGATAGTTGTGAAACTGATTTCAAATTTGTGAAATGACTCATAGAGAGGCACTTAAATCTTAAAAAATGAGGATGTGGATTTTTTTGTTTGTCTGACATAAACCAGATTATATTGGTTGCTTTAGAGTTTTCCTTAGAAAGTTTCATATCAGGTATTAAAGTTAGGTCAAGAGTCACTGATTTTACCTTTGCTTGTTTTTTCTCTTCTAATTTACATTTCCTTCTACCATTTACAAGCAGAACAGGATAATTCAGACAACAACACCATCTTTGTACAAGGCCTGGGCGAGAATGTTACAATTGAGTCTGTGGCTGATTACTTCAAGCAGATTGGTATTATTAAGGTACTTGTGGAGCAGAGTGGGTGCTTTCTGTTAGTTTTTCAGGCTTTGGATTTCACACATTAGTAAAGTAAATGTCTTCATGGTGTTAAAGCTTAATTTGTTGAAGGAGGAACATTAGCTGTTGCTATTTTCTAAAAGAAAGAACACAAAGGCACTGTTGGTGAAAGGAGCATTTTAGACTTTTGAATTTGTAGTCTATAATCCCTAGTGTTATATTTTAGTAAGATGGGAGACAATTGTAGTCATTGACATGTGAGATAGGAACTAGTAACTGGGAAGAGAGGAGCTGAAGTATGGTTATGATAAACCTTGGTTTCTGGAAGAGGAAGAGGAAGGTGGAACGTGGGTAGAACTATATGTCCCATAAGCCTGATGTTACGTTATGTTGCTTTCTTCAGACAAATAAGAAAACAGGACAGCCCATGATTAATCTGTACACAGACAGGGAAACGGGCAAGCTGAAGGGAGAGGCAACAGTATCATTCGATGACCCACCTTCTGCTAAAGCAGCTATTGACTGGTTTGATGGTATGTATGCGGAGGCTGGTGCGGGCTGGGGAGGTTGGGCAAGCGAGCATTAGGAAATGGACTACATTTTGAGGGTTTCTTGGAGTCTTTCAACATTTACTTCATCTGCTACTTCGGTAGTCTTGATTTTAGCTTAGGTCTCATTGGATTATAAACCTTTTCAGGAAGGCAGAGTCTTACTTGTTGATTGTACCTAGTGTGCTTTTGGGTCCGTAGGCCTTAATACTGTAAAAAGCCTCCTTTTTGTACTTCCTTTATTTCTTTAGGTAAAGAGTTCTCTGGGAATCCTATTAAGGTCTCATTTGCTACTCGGCGAGCAGATTTCAATCGGGGTGGTGGCAATGGCCGTGGAGGCCGAGGGAGAGGAGGTGAGGAGTTACTTCCTGATGCTAGTGTAAGGGGGTGATGTTAAGGGAAGGGGGAGGATTGTGAGGGCTTGCATAGAAAAGAAAGTTAGATTAAACAAACCTGGAAAGAAATCAGATGCAAACTTACCCTGCACTAGGACCCATGGGCCGTGGAGGCTATGGAGGTGGTGGCAGTGGTGGCGGTGGCCGGGGAGGATTCCCCAGTGGAGGTGGTGGCGGTGGAGGACAGCAGCGAGCTGGGGACTGGAAATGTCCTAATCCGTGAGTGAAACTTTTTTCTCAGTCGTCTTCATATGTGTGCCCTTTGTTGTGGTAGAGTTGTGTATTTTCCAAACAGTAAAGTCAAGGCCACAATGATGAGGCAGATGTGGCCGAGAGCTTACCTCCTAGATATGGTCCCTGTAGTGGGGAAGTTGTTGGATTGGGTTCATTAACTTGCAGTTTTTGTTCCTGTCTCTGCTCCTGAGAAGCAAGCCTTTGGCCTTCTGGGGCGTCAGGCCTCAGTTCTCTCATTTATATCTGTAAGGTTACTGGAGTCTGTTCCTAATTCTAGGTCTTGCCTACTCCCCACTCCTACAAATTAATTGTACTTTTCCTCAGTACATGTGAGAACATGAACTTCTCTTGGAGGAATGAATGCAACCAGTGTAAGGCCCCTAAACCAGATGGCCCAGGAGGGGGACCAGGAGGCTCACATATGGGTAAGGAATAGTCAGAGCTGGTAATAAGAATTTGGGATCAAAAAGCCCTTAATTTTAAGCAGGGAGGCTAGGGGGAGGATAGGAGGGCTTCGGGGGATATGCTATGTCATCTTTCTTTTGTCCTAGGGGGTAGCTATGGAGATGATCGTCGCGGTGGCAGAGGAGGCTATGATCGGGGTGGCTACCGAGGCCGAGGCGGGGACCGTGGGGGCTTCCGAGGGGGCCGGGGTGGTGGGGACAGAGGTGGCTTTGGCCCTGGAAAGATGGACTCCAGGTAAGTAAGACTGAAAACTGAAATAAAAGAGTAATTGAACAGAGATCACGGGATAGCAAGGTTTTGTTGGAAAAGTGGTTTCATTTTGAGGGCTAGTTGTTAAGTGGAGATTGTAAACCATGGTGGGGAGGGTAGAAGGGGAGGAAAATTAATCTCGGGAAAGTAATCTGTAGACTCTTAGAGAGAGGAGACATTTCTTGGTCTAGGATTTTGGGGGTGGGGTTGGGTGCAGAGGATGGTAGCTCAGACCTTAATGGATACTCTTTCTTGCAGGGGTGACCACAGACAGGATCGCAGGGAGAGGCCATATTAGCCTGCCTGCTGAGGTTCTGGAACAGCTTTTCTTCTATACCCAGTGTTACCCTCATTATTTTGTAACCTTCCAACTCCTGATCACCCACGGGTTTTTTGTGTCAGACTATGTAATTGTAACCATATCTCTGGTTCCCATTAAAAAACCGTCATTTTAGTTAAATTTTATTCCTCTACCCCCTCTTCAGAGGATATATGTCTGGGTCAGGAATGTGGGGTGTTCTTCAGGTCATCCTGCTTAGCAGGAATTGGAATAAAGTTTGTGGTACTTGGTCCAGGGGAGGAAAGGGCAAGCGGTCTCCTTGAAAGTAGAGATTAAACTTTTTCTCTCATCACAAAATTGGGTGTATGAATGGGGTAAATGAAGAACATGTGATGTCACGAGTGTTGCCCCAAGTATGTACCCAACACTACACAAATTTTACCACATTTACATGCTGATCTTAGTTTACTGTTTACAGCAACCTTACACTCTTCATTGGCTCTTGACAGTTTGCAAAGGGTGGGGCTCAGATCAGGTTTGCCTTTGGGGCAATATTCAAATTTGACCTTGATGGGGGAGCAAATTGGGTGTTTTGCACATGAGAGAGTAAGTGAGCAACCTACTCACTGCAGGTTCTATGGCCTGACTTTATGGGTAGAAAATGGTGCTTGGAATCAAAATGGTAGAGGCAGGATTGAGTTCTAGTGTTTTGACTTCATTTTCTGAAACCAGTGTTTTGAAGGGAGCAAACTTGCATCCCAAAGGTTTGAGTAGGCCTTTTCTACCGAAGAGGATGCTAAGTTTGAAGAGGCTTGGGAATGACAGGATGGTAAGGGGGGAATTTAGCTGGGAAAGGAAGGTTAGAGACCTCGCTTTATATTTCAAGGTGAGTGACCCTGCACTTCTAGTTTTTTGAAGATGGGGCCTGGGGAGATAGTTGATGTAGGGAGGCAGTTGGTCTACCTTGGACTCTCAACATCCTGCCTGTACCCAGAGGACTGAGGTCATTGCTGTTCTGAGATTTTAGGCTTATTTGAACTTTAATGATGAGGAGTGGAAAGCCCTCCCTTTCAAGGTGGTAGTGTTCGAGATGGGGAAAATGGAACCAATGAGTTGGAAGCTGAAAACAGCCCCTTAAACTTTGAATGCCTTTCCTGACCATCAGAAACCCTACTTTTCCTAATTCTCAAATTGAGTTTAGAAAACTTGCTTGTACCTGCCAATTAGTTGAGCATGCATTTTAGTTATACAGAATTGAATTAGAGCCAAGAGCCAAAAAAAGATACTTTGCTGTCAGATTCGGAGCTTATAGAGTGCTTGGGATCACTGAGAAATACTTTCCTCTAAGTATGCTATAGGTGTTTCCTAGAGAGTTGATGGATCCAGCCTGAAATCTGGTGACTTCAGACAGGGAAGCTAAGGCTTCAAAAGGAATAGCTGCTCTATCCTCCCTACTGAGTGGGGGCGCTCAAACCAAGAGTAGGCTGAGTGACTCAGCTCCCAGGCAGTTCTTTGAATTGGCTTACTGAACTTTATACATGTGAAGAAGCACACTTAGATTCAGAATCAAGATTATAGCAGTTCTTGATGTGGCTAGGCTCCCTCTGCTGTTTGATCTGCTCTTAAATGTTTGAACAGCCTGATCTTTGTTTCTGCTTCAGCTAGCAGGGTTTGGTTGTAGTTTCTTGGTTCCTGCTGCCAGGGGAGAAAGAGGAGGTTGAAGATCCTGTGAGTCCTGAATACTGACTGTTGGTGTTAACTTCTTAGGCCCTTTAATGGGCTGATTAGTAGGTAGATCTGTCTGATTAGTGGGTGAATACAGTCTGGGAGCCTTCCCAGGAGAAAGGGATAAAGGCAGAAAAAGCAGAGGAACTGTTCGTTCTGAGAACCTGGTTCTGTTTCCAACTCGTTGAGAAGTCTTGAAGCATTAGGTAGGTGCCTGGCGATTTTGAGTTAGGATTGGGACAGGGTAAGTAGGAAGAAGTGAGGAGGGCAGGTTGTGGGTAGGGGTAGGTGTGCTGCAGGTCCGCTTGCTGCCTCCTTTGATTTAATTCTCAGTCTTTACATAACTTTTACTCTTAACCCAAGGATATGTTGATTGATTTTAGAGACGTGGGGGGATAGGGAAACATCAGTTGGTTTCCTCCCATACTCGCCCTGATCTGGGAACCTGCAACCTAGGTATGTGCTCTGACTGGAAATCGAACCCACAACCTATTGGTGTACGGGATGATGTTCCAACCAACTGGGCCACTTGGGCAGGGCCAGTTCTCAATCCTTTTAGCTCCTCCCCCATCGTATGTTGGTCCTGGCAGGCCTTTAGTACCTTGGGTATAGGGCTGAATTTAAGTTATTGATGGATAGCTTAACTAGGAGTTAAGGTCTAGGTTCTAGCTCCTGTGAGGCTCCATTCATCTTTAGGTATGTTTCTTCCTTATTCCAGGCTGTCTCTTAATGATCCTCCATGGGCTTTTTAACCAGATCTCACTTTTGTACTATTCTGTGAGAAGCTAAACTCTGTGCGAGAACCTGGGGAGTCTCATCTGTAACCATTCCTCTCCAGTCTTTCCAGAACTCAGGTTTCTTTTCTAACTTTTGGGTCCTTAGCTCTTAGAAAACCTCTTTCATTTTTATTTTGAAATAGTTTTAGCTTAGAAATTTTCCACAAAAACGATCTTGTTCTTGATGCTGGCATACAAGAACTGAGTGTCAAGTGGGTCTTGCCAGGAAAGTTGACTTTAGGGCCTATAGAAATTGTCAGGCTGTCCTATGGTATTAGCAGAAGAGCTTTTGGAATCCATTGAATGTAAGACTTACTGTTCTTTGAGGTAGGAACAGGCAGGAAAAGTATGCATCTCATGAGCCCGAGTTTGGGTCTGGAAATGGTGCTCTCTGCTGATGGGTAGTGCTCTGAGCTTGGATTTTGACGTGGCTTTAGCCCTAAATCTTGGGGCTATAGTGCGAGAGAGGACTGCTTTAATAGGAAGAACAATTGAGAGCCACCAGTATGGGGACAGGAGACAGGGAAGGAACTTGGGCCATTCGGCTGAAGATTGGGGATTCCTTGTGCTGTGAAGAACCAAGCTTAGGCGACTTTAAGTGGAGAATTCCAGTGGGTGAGGGTGAGTGGAGTAGATGTGGGAAAACAAACCCTTGAAGGGGTATGCATCAAGCTTTCCCACCTAAGGCCTTGCATGCACCTCAGGGTGGCAGTGTTGCTCAATCACCTGGATTCCCTGTAGCTGTTCAGTGCAGTGCATTACAACCCCCTTATGGTGGGACCTCCGTGTTAAATCCAGGCTTTTTTGGTGGTTTTTCTAGATTTCGATGGGAAGCTGGCCCATCCTGTGTACTGGATGTGTACCAAGTAAAAAGGCAATCCCTCTGTGGGAAGGCCTCTGCAAACCTACGTTCAGTCTGAGATGACAGGGCTGAATCCTTTATGTAGCAGTGTGTCTACAGGAATCATTAGATGATTTTGTTATCATGTGCATCGTAGTGCAGGATATAGGTCCAGGTGGGGTACAAGGTCTTTGTTTCAATAACACACTTAGAGCCATGCTCTAAAGTTTTGCAGGCACTCTTATTTTGCTGTTGCCTTTCCTGTGAAAGGAGACCTTGATTGTAGGAAGCTTTTTTACATAAATAGTGCTCCCTAGGAGTTAAGAAAAGGATAACTCACCTGCATGTGTTATAAGCATAGGCATAGCCAGCAATGGCTTTTGTTCTGCTTGGTTCTTTTTTCAGTCATGTGATGCTTAGAGACTGGAGAAAAGTATTTCGTATAGTATCCTAAGCTATTGGGGAGCTAGGAACAAACATCTTGGAGATAATTGCTGTGTACTTGCTGTGGGCTGGTTGCTGTTAGGTGATGAGCTAAGCTCTATTTTTCCCTACTTTATAGATGGGAATGCTGATGCATACACAGGCCTTGAGTCTTCAATAGCTAGTGAGGGGTGGAGCAGGGATTTGCACCCATATCCTTTGGATGTGGAATTTGTGTCCTTCATTGTGCTGTGCTGTTTTAAGACTTCAGTTCTGCTGTGTCCCCTTTACCCCCCACCCCTCCCTGAAAGAAAAAGGGGAGAAAGGAAGCTCCCAAGAAAAAATTCTAACCTAGTGGAGGTGTTGTTTTTTTTTTAAGTCATTTTTCCTTTTATAGTGGAGCTGTTTGTTAGAACCATTTCTTTTGCCTCAGGCCTGCACAGGTTTTTGCAGCTTTTTTAAGAAGGCTATGTGTTGAACAAGGAAGTCTCAGCTCTGTTTCCCCATCTTATGAGAACACTAGGTTTCTGTAAAGTTAAAAAAAAATATTGTTAAAGACTAGAGGTACACAGTAACTGCCATTATTTTTTATTTGCAAGGCACTTGTATAGAGGTTGGAAAGATGTCTTTTTATGGGGCTCAGTATCTAATTAGAGTCCTATGTGGAAATATGCCAGGACAATATGGCTCGCTTTACCACAGAGACACTATGGGAAGTGCACT
The DNA here is from genome assembly GCA_004026545.1 of Mormoops blainvillei. NCBI lineage: Eukaryota > Metazoa > Chordata > Mammalia > Chiroptera > Mormoopidae > Mormoops > Mormoops blainvillei. The sequence continues at coordinate 137,024 of PVJD01004264.1, forward strand.
GGAGCAAAGGAAGGCACACTACACCTGTAGGCACACCAGGACAGGTAGATTTCAAGGTGTTCAGAAATAAGGGACCAGCATGTGTTAGGGCACAGGGTGTGGGCAAACAGGTTGTTGCGATCATGGGGCATGTGTAGAGGAAGATAAAGAGGTTGGATGGAGTCCTTATGGGTCAGGCTAGAAGGAGAGTTTAGGTATCCGAATGTTAGAAGTGTGTGAGTCAGTTTCCATGATCAGTTTTGATCCTTCAGCCCCTTGCAACTCTTAGGTTAGAGGCAGGTAAGACATTAGGCATAAATCAGGTGGGGTCAATAAAGTGGGAAAACAAGGTGGTTGAAGGACTAAGCCAGGGCTTTACGGAACATGGTAGGATTTCTTGTTTTCTGGTTAGGCTGCTGCTGTTGCCTTATGTCAAAATACAGGGTTGGTAAAAAGACAGTTTCAGAAAGGGCAAGGTCCTTGCTGAACATATGATTGGCCATAGACTGAATAAGGCTAAGAAGACTTGGTAGAAGAGGGTTAAGGATGGATCAGCATTTTATGGAGTGGCTGGCTAAAAAAAGACTAGGGCACAGGATAGTGAGGTGTTATGGCGGATTCCCACTTTCTAGGAAGCTCAGCTTTTCTGGAGTCCCAGGTAACATTAGGAACTATCCCATGTGGCTTTATCCTTCACAGTGGCCACAATTTAGCTGCTTGGTAGCTTCTTCCTATAGCTGCCCACTAGTTTTCTCCTGTTGCTCTGGTGATCCATTAAGTCAGAATAGGGAAATGTTGCACAGACGATGGAATTCTCCTTAGACCCTCAAAGGAGTGTGTTGGGGAGTGAACACTGCATTTGCTCATTGTGTTATCTAGGTGATGATCAAAGAAAAGCCACCTTGTAGCTTTGTTTACTGTGGGTTTGTGTATCATTTTGACTGGTACAGAATCCATCATCATGTTTCCTCACACCTGGATCTCTGATGTTGGACTTTCTAACTCCCTGCATATTGGTTACTCTTCCCCTTGCCGCCCCCCCCCCCCCCCCACACATACAACGGGAAAAGTTCCAGTACAAAGTGCATGCAGGTTGTTGTCCTAGGATCCTGGTTTCCTAACAGGCTCTAGAAAGGCTCCTTAAATGCTGTTTTCTGGAGAGGTATGGTTGACCCTTGAACAACATGGGTGTGAACTGCTCGGGTTGGGTTAAACATGGATTCTTTTTCAATTCACCCACACAGTTCAAACACAAATTGTAGGAGGGTCCACTCCCCAGTTGAGAATTCCTGTGTGTGGCAGGCTAACTTTTTCTATTTGTTGAATTTACTGGGTGACATTGGTTAGTAAAAATATGTAGGTTTCAGGTGTACACTTCTATAATACATCATTTGTATATTGTGTGCTCACCACCCCAAGCCAAATCTTCCATCACCCTCATACCCTCTTTTCCACTATACTGTTAATCTGTGTCTTTGAGTTTTAATCCCTTCACCACTTTCACCCAGCCCTGCAGACCTCACCTCTGAAGACTGTCAGTCTGTTCTCTGTGAGTCTGTTCTCTGTGAGTCTGTTTCTATTTTGTGAGTTTACTTTGTGAGGGCTGACTAGTTTTATACTTGGGTTTAAGACTTTGTGGGAGGTTAGCACCCCTGACCCCCATGTTCAAAGGTCAGTTGTACTTAATATTTCCTTTAATTTCATCACGAGAAGAAATAGCTACTTGAATTCCTAAAGTTTTCCTTTTGTGGTTGGCAGGTTTTCTGGGCATAGTGTAACCTATGACCCCTTCCTCCAGATGGTTGGAGGGAGAAGACGGAGTGATTTAGCCTGCTGGTAGTTCCAGAAGGAACCCTAGAATTATATTTGGCTTGTGGTCTTCTGTGATAGATGATACTGTCTCTCCCCCTGAAAATCGTTCTAGTTCTACATCTTTTTTTTTCCCCATGGAAAAAGCAAAAGAGAAGCGCTGCAGGCTAGCAAAGAATGTCCTAAGTTAAATGCCTTCTGACAAACCTGGCTCTCTGCAGTTCCAGACCCTTTGTATGTACTTCTATTTAACTTTTAGACTATAGGGCTAACTGTAGTCTCTAGAGCACACCCTGTGGGATATCACTGGAGGAGCCACTAAATGGTGACTGAGGCAGGAAGGATGAAGTGTTTGGGGAGCCTGCTGCCCAGGAAAGGCAGTGAAGTAGAATTTCCCGAGCCTCTGCGGCATTTAGATACGTAGCTTAGCCCTGCGTGTGCTTCCAGGCTGGAAGTAGGAAAAAGCCCACACAAGCACACGCTGGTGTTTTCTAATATATTGTGTATAAAAAAAACAGATTCATTCAGCACACCAACCCCTGTTCCAGCTGCTGCCTCAGCTCTTTTTTTCCAGGTCGGCCACCAAGTAGGGTTGGGTGTTCTTCAGGGCCTCGAGGAGCAGGTCTTTGCACGTCAGGTCCCAGGCTGGAGCAAAGCTGTAGAGCTTCCTCATCTTCAGTGGATTGGTGGCCTCTGCCCGCACAGCCTGGTACTGCTCCTCTGCCAGGACCTTCCCGTACAGAGCATCCAGCACCCCATCCACGTCTGTGACCCGTGCAATGAGAGCTGCCCGGTGCTGGTCCACAAAGTGCAGCCCTGTGGGCAGGAGGGAGTGGAGCAGATGAGCTGGCACCCAGGGTGGGTGCTGGAGCCGGTCCCTGCTGAACACTGCTTCAGAAATCGCTCTGAATGCACCCCCAGGGGGCGGGGCTCAAGGCCCGCAGCCCACCGGGACTCCAGATAGAGTGGGTGGGTATAACTTGGTCTCCCTTTCTCTTAACCAGGCTGGCCCCAAGGAGGTGTGTGGTAGGTGGGTGGGAAGGGTTGGCTCAGGCTTGCGCTGTCCCGGTTCTCTTGGCTGGGGGAACAGACAGGCTGAGCAGGGGTGTGGTGTGGGGTGGGGCTGGTGAGGTGTCCAGAACAAGCGAGTCTGGGTGTGAAGGCCTCACCTGATGACAGGGCTGCCTTCTGGGTAGGGGCCTTGATCTCGGCTGGCGCGGCTGCGGAGCCTGTAAGAGACTACATGGTTCTCTTCCCTTTCTATCTTTTCTCCAGGCTCTGGGGGGTCAGGGGCCCTTGGTCGGGAAGCCAGTCAGGACCAAGCGCGGGAAGCCTCCCCTCCCAGGAGGAGTTTT